>NQII01006820.1:11570-25225 GCA_002778355.1 Clitarchus hookeri | reverse complement strand
GCCGAGGCGGGGTGAACTGGAAGGTAGGGGGGCCGTGCAAACCGCCCTCGTTGGCCGCAGCTGTGCTCCGCTACCGACTGGGGGCCCGCCACGCTATGCCCTTCTGCTGCGGCCTCGTGTCGGATTACGCGCCCACTAGCTGCCGGCTTCGTTAGCCTCCCCGACTTGTGCGTGGAGCGGGCTGTGTGTACCATCTGCGTTGCGGCCGAGCAGCGTGTTTAAGGGTGCTAGGCGTGGTCGCTGTGTGTATAGGGGTGAAGGGAGGGAAANCCCTTCTGCTGCGGCCTCGTGTCGGATTACGCGCCCACTAGCTGCCAGCTTCGTTAGCCTCCCCGACTTGTGCGTGGAGCGGGCTGTGTGTACCATCTGCGTGTTTAAGGGTGCTAGGCGTGGTCGCTGTGTGTATAGGGGTGAAGGGAGGGAATTAAGCCAAGTTCTTGTCTCGTACTTTGCAGTACATTTTAACCAGTATAATTTGCAACTATTTGCAAGCGGCACTTAATTATCAGTACGCTTTACTTATTTCATCGTTTAGGAATAATAATATTAATAATAATAATAGGAACAATTTGCTCACTAAAAGAGAGAAATTTACTATTAGCAACTACAAAAGATATCATTATATACCTTAAGGACCCCACATTGGGGAAACGCGTAGATCAGGGCAGAACAATGGCGGGATTAGTTGTTCAGCAGAATGGCGGGCGACTCTGATAAGCAGTATATAAGAGGAGGTCGCGGAGCAGGGGTAGTGGCATTGTGTTTCCCCGCCGTTCGTTTGCACAGACGGAGTGAGCATGTCGCGTCAGAGAACACAACCACAACAGCAGGTTTCCGCCTTGTGATCGCGGGAGAACCGTGGTCCATCGGGATAGCGGATTATCCTAACACGAAATTGGTTCTCGCGTTGGAAGAAATGCAACTGCAGTGAAGCGGATACGCGATCAGTGGGCCGAGGAGGGACGGGCTGAGCGACGTGCTGGAAGCCAACGGCTCCGTCGCAACAACGAGCGCAAGGATAGGCGTCTGGTACGTATGGAGATTATGGTCCGTGTACAGCCACCTCGAACACCCTTGTTCCGGAGTTTAGGCATGTGTCACATCAACCTGTGCCAGCACATATGGTGCGTCAACGTCTGCAGCATCAAGGCATCTTGTCCGGGCGTCCATTACTGCGACTGCCACTGACTGCTCACCACGGGCGCCTATGGCTGCAATGGTGCGTGGAATGTCGGGCCTGGAGGAACACATGGCATGCCACCACGATTGTAGCATCGATGTCTGTCGGCACCATGGTGCACGCCTGGCGGAGCTCTATATTTTGCACCGTCATAAATGTCCAGCACCTGAAGTTAAGGTAAAGAGTACCATCGAATTCCAGTCCCACTCGCGCCTAGTCCGCGTCGCTAGTATGTTGACCAGCGACCGTTATATCGCGGAGGTGTTGGAGCCTGCTGTTGTCACCTATATCCAGGGCCAGTCTGAGCTCTTATACCAACAGGACAATGCGCAACTGCATGTAGCGCTCATTGTCCCAAGGTTCCTGGATGACCACCAATTAGCACCGCTTCCTTGGCCTGCGCGTTCACCGGATCTCTCAACCATCGAAAACACATGAACCGTGGTCATAAAACGACTGGCCGGCCACAGGACACCCGCGGCCACTATGGATGAACTTAGGTCACGAATTGAAGCAGCATGGGTGGAGATACCCCAGGCGGACGTTCGAAGTATTTTCTTCTCAACGCCGCTTTGGGTAACAGTTGTTACTGTCGCCCATGGTGGAGTTACAAAGTACTGATTTACCCATCTCTGTAAGCCGTTCTAAGCTGCAGGAGTAACCATCTATCCTGTGTATGACGGGTATTATGTCCAGTAAATCCGGCTGTTATAGTGAGTGATAGCTCTCATATTTCTTGGTGTTGCAATTTTAATGGCCAGCAGTGTATTAGGACTCTTGGCTGAGGGTACCGTCTCCCCCTCCCCAATTCACAATTAAATATGGGTATCTTTGCGATAATTCACAATACAAATATATTTTTTTATATTTTTAATGCAATAACCTTTAATCTGCGGGCATTACATGTAAACACAATTTTAAATATTTATTTTAAAATACAAAATAGTTTTTCATTGTTTTATATAGAAATCAATATTATATTTTTCACCAATAGTATATTTTCAGAACTGAGAAAACGTGCCTTTAAAATGTTAACATCAACAAAAATTATTCGACTGTAATCCTAATATTGAATTTTTATTTATGTATAGCTATCTGTTAATTTTTGCGCAATATTTTCTTGTTTATGCACTGTAAAATGAAATCATACGAAGTCTTTTTTTATATTCCCGTGTTTCAATTTTTTGTAAACGTTCTGGCTTTTCGTAGTATACTTTTTGGTTTCAAAATCATTAAAATGCAATTTTGACTTGACCAAGAAATGTTTAGTTTGAACAGTATTTGGATTGTAATCTCACTTGTCTTAAACACACTGGATTCAACTCAGTGATAACCGAGCGCAATCCCTGATAGCTGAGCCAAAGGTGACAACGAGAGACTTCATTTCTTCATCGACCCACGCTTTGGTACTATTTGCAGTATCTGCGAATGGTCGAAGTAATTTAACGTTATAGCTCTTTCTGCGAAAATTAAGTACATTTGCACCACACAAAAATATCTACCCACACATATTTTTAAACACTGACTAAATCATTAAGAGAAGTGGGAAATAAGTTTGAAACTCTTTCATAAAGTGTAAATCTAATGTTTAACTTTGTGGCCAATGATTTTTTTAGAGCGAAACTTTGTGTGTGTCTGGGTAATGCATTTAGGTTTTCAGCAGTTTCACAGGGACAGTAGAAACACGTGTGGATAATAAATACACTAGGAAAAGAAAAGAAACTACTTAAAAACTAGGACGTCAAACCATGAATCACCTATACATAGGCGATAAAGAAGGCTGGAGTAAAACACGAAGAAATGTTTTCCCCTACGTTCCAATATTGATAACTTGGCACGGACGGCAACGGCTTCAACTTGGGAAATGTAGGGTTTTGGAACGGCATTCGCCGTGACGCAGGAAGCGCGGCGCGAACTTGAGCTACCGCGAGGCGGCTGGCTTTCCTATTTTCCAGCGGAGTGAAGTCGTGCGAAATACCCCCCAGGAGAGCTGTATGCGAAAGTGTAAATAAGTTAGAACGCAAAACGAGAACGACGAGGTGGAGAATTGCAGTGGGTTGGGAGGGGGTTGGTGGAAGGGTGAAGAAAGAAAGAGATTGATAATCGAACATAACATCCTACTTCACAAAACCGTGACCTCGAAGATAGCTATAGCAGAAAAACAACATTCGCTTTGTTTACATTTGCAGTTCTTTTTATAGCTTCATCGAAGAATCTTGATAGCTTCAAGGTAGTCTGAAAAATATATTCCGAAGTGCAGCATGAATTAGAATTCACGCCGTCTTGGACCTTACACGAGGGATAGAAAAAACCCTACGTGAAGGTAACTCTCTTTTCCATTTAATACAGTTATACTGTCCTACAATACTGGTTCTTGGATTGGGGTATCGTTTGAGCCCCATTACTCTCTTGCATTTCCTTGCGTATAACAATTATCCAGGTTCACTCACTCACTCACTTCTACTCTACATTAAATTTCCCTTTCCTTTACTGCAGACCTATTGCCCAGTTTTAGCAGCTATTAGATTGGGGTTCCCGTCACAGCCCTATTTTCCTTGCATATTCCCTTCCTTTAGATATTCGTTGCGTATGTTAGTTTTATAGAAGGATTTATAGTCCAGTACTACTGCTACATATTAACAATTTTTGCATGTCCAATTGTATGCCTATGGTTTTAAGGTGCCTAATAACGTTAAGCGGGTTCAAATACCGAAAACGACTTTCTATAATGTCATGTTATTTTTTTAATTATGTGTTATAACATCAAATAACAGTCTGGTGAAAGTACAAAACACCTTGGGAAACGTATTTACAAAAGCAAAATAGGTAAGTTAAAGGGAAGTTCTTATTGATAACTTTTTCATGCCAATTTAAAATTTTTTCATAATTAGCATGTTTTGCTGGAGTTCAAGTTAATTTTTGATGTTATTAAAAAGAATTGTATGGAAGTTACCTAAGTAGTACGACTTTAACTAACTCTAAGCAAAAGTGTACAAATGACTCACTTTAACCGTGTCTGAAACCGCTACGAGACCACTCTTTAGGTTACAAAATATTTGAGGATTTAGGGTCGAAATTTACTGAGCTGGAGAAGCTCGCTAACCCCCTAAATACTTCTTCGAAAGCGTCTGCTGTTGTTTACGTCTTATTTCGCGCCCTTTGTCGTGAAAATTGTGCTAGTTAAAACCAATAACAAAGAAGTAAAACTTTAACTATGACTCTAAAGAACGTAATATTGTTACTTACTCATTTTCTTTGTACTTAATGGAAATTACATGTGAAACATTTTTTTGCAATGTAGCAACTACACAACTTATCTACGCCTCAGCTACTACTATAATCCATTCACGGTTACTTCACACTTTTATGAAGCCCTGCTTGAGTTCTGCTTCCAGGATATTCCTCCGCCACGTGCAAACTAAGGTTAAATAAGTCTGGAAAATTGCACCAAAGGGCGACGCACCGAATTCGTGCGCACTCAGTTGTAATAATGTTTTTATGAGAACTATTTCTTACTAGGTGCTACCAACACATATGTTTTCTCACTGTTTTTATATGTATTTATTATAAATTAAATACCATGATATATAAATAAAATATTGGTCAAACTTCAATTTAACGTAAAATAAGATACCCTCAAGTTAACGGAGGTATAAAACGCTTGTGATACACGGCACATTTAGAAAATAACTAAACACGTCATACATGGGGTGATTTTTCAAAGGTTTGATTCAAAAAGTGTGAAGAAACCGCGAATAGACTGTAGATGACGTGACGTGTGCTTAGTGGCGCGTGTAGGCCCCGCGTACGGAGCCAGGTGTAACAACTTCACAAGCTACGTATACGTGCGTGGATGGAGATAATTAGGCCCGTGTAGAGAAACAGAGTACAACACATGTAGGAACTTAATGCGTGTGACAGATGAACACTCACAAATAACACAACCAAATTCAATTGCAAAACAAGGAATATCACTAGCAAAAATATCTACTGCTACTGGAAATAATTTACCCAGCAGAGACGTTGTAAGAAAACGTGAGATTTAATGAGAATTCTTGTAATCAAATTAATTCTCTCAGATAGGAAACGGTTAATCTAGTTGCATACATGACTTTATCCGTGGTCTCAGCAACACTAGCCTCTCTCGTGACTGAAGTGATCTATGTACTTTATGCCTTGCAATTAACATTTTAAACTTCCAGAAAAATAAATGAATTAATTTTTCCCTTTGCTGCAGACTAGCTCAGTGTTATTAGCAAAAAACTCTTAACGCCAGTGTATCCGCAGTGAAATTAAACAAGGTTAAGTTCAACTGGAATAAAAAAGTTCGTATCTGCTTCTTAATAAAAATAGTTCGTAGACTTAGCTGATTATAATTTGAAAAGAAGAATTCTTGACGTCCTCGAAGTTCCTGGCGACCTCGTTGTCGGCAGTCGCATCCCCCTGGATGCGGCAGGACCTCTCATCACGGGCTTCCTTATTCAGGCTCTCGGGCCTGTGGTGCCATTACAGTCCCAGTACATATTAGCACTCGCGGTAGTTCGAACTAGTTTCCCTGCAAAATATACGCGGGCGGCGACCGAAACAGGTCTGCTTCTTCCTAAAACTGGCCTCGCGTCTTCGTCTCCTTCAAGACTGCCTGTTTTCAGCTTCGAACTCGGGTCCTTACAAATAAAAACTAAATTGAAATGTTGCGTGCTAAACTCACGTGGGTTAGTGTTCTCCTTCAAACACCAAGATGGCTAGAAATTATCTTAAAACACTACATTAAAAAAACTGCGTCTAACACTGACCAATCACGAGAGTGCTAGAGGTATAACTACTCTCATCAATTCACTTAGTTACCATGGCAAAGGATCAATAAATGCTCAGATACTAGGGCCTTCTAAACACATTACAAAAATTACAGACTGGAAAGACATAAATGTGTTTACGATAAAATAAAAATTTCAACGAGCAGTTAAATTACATACCAATTAACATAATTAATGTGCCAATGAAAAACAGTATCGGTGAAACCAGATTACATCTTTCAAATACATAAACAAGTAAATAATTAAAATCTGCATGTGGCCTAATTTTACGACTTTATAATAACATCAATTATAAATTCGTAAAATTGTTTTTAAGAGAAGGTTTTCCTAAATGGAGCGAGTGTATACAACTGTTTGATAATATTCCGTAATGGTGTTTTTTTTTAATTCCCCCGTTGCCTAAGTTACAAAGAAACTTCGAAACATTTAGTAATGTAGTTTCAAAACTGAACACCAGGAGTGCTGCTTAGTGTCGTTCGAATTTCAACACCCTAACTTCCCAATACCCATAATTACGAAATAACGAATTCGGACACGGCTATATTCATTAGAGGGTTATCTGAAACAGAAATCTGGAACCTCGTCGCCAGAAGTCACCTTAACGACCTCGACCATGCATGACATCTTGGATAGAAGTGCTCCTGACTTCAGCGCTGCGAATCTCATTCTCTTGTCTCCTTATCGGGAGCAGGTTTACGTCGTGGGAACAATAAGCGGGCTTGAAGTTTCCTTGACTAGAGACCTTCGAAATTCGCGTTATTATTTTGGGACACGTAAAACTCGAAACACGTGTACCTTTGCAACACGTTTGTCGTTGGAACTGAAATACTTCATGTGACACGCCCTGGGTAACTCTGCGCCAGTAAATGAACACTTCACAGTGGTGTGCACCAATCACGTGTACCTCAGTCAGAAAGGGCGTGGTTTCACACCTATGCAGCAACCAATGGAAAAACGACGTCGGCTCCAGTACAGACAGTACTGTGAAATTCAGCCTGATGCCGAATAATAATGCGAATTTTGCATGCCTCTATACATGACACGAGGTGCAGTGGTCACGTGCCTATCAGAAAATCTAGCGATAATCACGTAATTAATAATGGCGTGTGGGGAGTGCACCCAGGGCAAGGCAACACCCTCCGAGTGACGGTCTTTCCAGCTGGGACCCGTAGGTGACCGTCATCCTTCGGGCATTACAGAAATGAAACCCAAGAATGGAGCGGCGCTGGAATGCAAGGGCGGGGGAAACGGGAGTACCCCGAGAAAGCCCGCCGGCAAGCGGCATCGTCCAGCACGATTCCCACATGCGAAAATCCGGGAGTGAACCCGCCGGTGATCCAACCCGGATCGCCTTGGTGGAGGCGAGCGCCCTGGACACTACGCCACCGCTGCCCCTGATGCTCACGTAATTAGGCGTAGTCGGGAAAGCGAATGAGAGTCCCGTCTCTCAGGTCCCGGCATACGCTGTTCGTGGTTGATGTTTTCTGGGGAAAATAACATCCCTTCCCAGATTACTCGACACAACAACTGGCTTGTTAAAAGTAAAGTTGGCCGCGATGAAGGAAAAGTCATGTCCATGTGTTAATGTATTAAAAAAACGATATTTAAATTTTTCGACGTTGGGTATAGTTGGCTTTAAATTCTATTTGTTTTATGCACGTAACAGCAAGAAGTGTCATATAAGTGACATATTTTCGTTTGTAACAAATCCACAGATTCACTGTACTGACGCAAATCTAGAAATGGAGTACAATGCATTGTTAGTTTTCGTAGAGAGGGAGAACACAACACGGGCAAAGCCGTATATGTCAGACATGACTACGACAGAGCTCACCTAACCACCAACAACCTATACAACTCGTATGTGAAAGTATGTTACAAACTTCGAAAGGTGATTCAGTATGGATAAACAAGAATAAAAAAATATACAGTATGTCACGCATGTCTTACAGTGATTATTTAAGGAGATATATACCCTTGAAAATGTAACGATAAGATACATATATGTAACAGTTATTGAAACTATGTGAGATTAAACAAGAAGTTCCTGGCTAATGTATTGTGAATAAAGTAGGATATTATCATACATACATATGGTGGCATTATAATGAGTGTTAATTAAAATTTAAATCGTAACAGGCAAAATATGTTCCTCTTATAAAATATACTAATTTTTTTCACTACAATAAAACCACTTTATGTGTAAATTCATTTACTGTTTTAATAAAACCTCAGCCTTGAGGTGCACGAATTGTTGCATACCCACCAGGCATTGCCACGCTTTTTAACACTTCCTGTGATGTTTTATCGACAGCTGTTTGCCTCGACAATGATATGCCTTATAAATGTGCATTTATTGTTCAGTTCCAACATGCTGATTAAAACGTACATTATTAAATATCGACAAACGCTCAGGGTAAATAATTTTCGCGCTAGAAATATCTCTACGGCCTACTTTATCCACGAATGGGATGGTATTAACAAACCAAGAATTATGCATACTAGATCGTTGTTAAAAATATATACTATCCCAAAATTTGTTATTTAATCTCAAGTAGTTTCAGTGTATTTCAGTGCATGAGTAGCATAGCAAACTATATCATAATGCAAGCTGACTTTAAATGTGCAATTTAGAACCAAAAACCTCCTTGTGAACACGTTATTGCCCTGTATGAGGAACATTGAAGAACTTGGGTGCAAAAGTTGTATTGTTAAAGAATGGAAGTAGTCTTTCCAAACACCGTTTTTAAGTCATCTGCTAAATTTTTGTTTTCTTTTTGCGTATTTCAACGATTAAATCACAAAAAAAAACCTTTTTTTTTAACAACGCTTATGCAAATCATATATTTTACAGCACAATAAAGGCTTCAGTTAAACGAAATTAGCAAAAATTAACCGACAACATTTTTTTTTCTGAATTAAGAATTACGATGCGTAAAGACTAGATAATAAATGAAACGTCAAAAAATCCGGGTATTTAAATATATAACTATCATCCTTAGCTTGTTTGACCTCTATTCGTACTCCCAAAAGCATAAGTTTTCACGGGCGTTTGGATGTTCGTGGATTGCTCTTATTCACCTCCCCCCATCACCCACCCCATCATAACTTTTACACGTACCGGTCACCTACAGCATTCTACATTCATAAAGCGCGTAACAATACTCACTGTGGGGTTCACCGTAGTCTTTAATAGCGTGGTTCGTCCTCACATAGGAATACGCACGTGAATCTGTGTTTATTTATCTTTGTAGAAAATTTCAAATTTTTTTAATGTAAATAAAAATGGTATATATTTTTATTACGTAAGAATATTATAATCCCAAAATGCTTTTTTTTAAAATTGAAAATGTTTTCCAACCAAAATATATTTCCAACTAAAGATAGATCACGATGTTAAGTTGTCGCACGGAAATCTTGCCGTACAAAAGGATTGACGGACGACGGATTGTTGTAAATTGCTTTCAACTGACGGACGAGCACGACGGACGGACTATTGCCAGGCGGACGGACGGACAACTGGCGGGTGCGACGAGTTATTGCTAGTCCAGCCTTATAAGGTGTCAATGCTTTATTTTTATTGCCACAAGTATGTTTTAATGGTTTTGTTTACTCAACCTCGTTAATGTTGCTCTTAAGATCTCACTTGATTTGCAAGTATAATTACTTTAAGAAGTTAAGTGGTGCCAAGTTCCAAAAGCGTGTTAACCCCTCGCGCGCGTAAGCCCAGGGCTTGCGCTTACCGCCAGCTATCCCGCCAACTGCTGACTGCACTAGCACACGCACATCACGCGGCTTAACAAAGTGGTGTTTCGACGAGCTGCGTCCTTCCGCGCGTTGAAAGTAGGCCCGCTCCTCTTTAGACACGACGGACGTTTCAGTCGCACGTGCAGCTGCTTGCTTTCGAAGGCGACGTCGAATGTTGCAACGAAGGGTGATCAAAAAAAGTTTCTGACAATTCTCTTCCCGTTCGCTTTTTTAACGTTCGTCCCTGAACAAGCAGCTCTGCACCAGCACACCACTTTACGTCCTCGGCACGCCATTTTGCCGACTGCCAATGGCTTCGTGCAGTAATAACGACGCACCAGAGCCGTGGGAACGACGATAGGCGCATGCGCACGCCACAGACGTCAGCTGTCAAATGAAGCTAGGGATTCTAATCAGTATAAAAACACACACGAAAGGTTTAAAAAATGTAGATATATAAGTGATATATATATATATATGTGCTCAACTAATCGTGAACATCCGATATACACAAGATTAATTGAGCACTTTTGAAAACCCTGCTTAGGATCTACTTTGCATCCTTCCACCCCATTTAGCTAACATAAATTTTGCCATGGACCATCTCACTTTATGCATGCGCCAATAGTGTGAAATCGTTGAGTTTTAGGAAAGTAAAACTGTTAATGCTATACTAATTCGTTCTATTGTGGGTATAAAATAATAAACACTGACTTCAGTAGTGTAAGAGTAAATAGTAAGGATATATATGTGTGAGGTGCAGAACGCCCCACTTTGCCGTCGCCAAATTATATAATTTAATTTGAGGAGGTGAGGAGAATAATTTGCAAATTGCAACACGTCGCTGATGCCCGATTGTGTGATTGAAAGGAGGAGATAAGTTAGATCATTTTTATGTGAACCTCGCAAGTGTGACAATTTGTACAGGTGCTGAGGTAGTGTAATACGAACAACCACACTACACAACTCAATAACTACAGACAGGGATAGCACAAAGAAAATGCCAATTTTCTATTGAAAGCATAACACAGCAGAGACGTTTCAGAAAATGTGTAATATTTAATTTATCTTGTCAAATAAACTTGCAAATAAGAATCGAAAATTGCGTGCAAAATAAAATTAATCATTATTTCGGAAATAATATGTACATCCAATTTTTAATCCAAAATGTGCAGTTCGATATCTGATTAGTGGCTTCGGCAACGTTAGCCTCTCTCGTGAATTGAATGCTTAATTAGTTTTAGGCCTGGCACATTACACATGAATTAAAATTCCAGAAAATGATTTTATAGAGTCTCTTTTCAAAACTACCTCAGGATATAGTTTAAGACGTATGCCAGGGGATACGTAGTTAAAAGCTAGTAAGGGTCAGTTCAGGTTAAATACAACATGGCGTTACCAAATGTTCTGTTAAAATTTAAATGGCATCTCTGCTTCATAAAAAATTAATAGGTGTCTAGCTGTATCTAAATTTAACATGTCTAAATCTCGGAGGCCGGGAAGGTATCGTTGATCTGGTTCTTGGCAGGAGGATTCCCCTGAATGCTGCAAGACATCGTCTTAAGCTCTTCCTTTAACTAGGCTTTTGGGCCTATAGTGCACATTAAGTTCTATCACTGTAACACAACGTGGTAGTTCGACTTTCTAATACATGTATAATTACGCGGACGGTGACCTTACAGGCCTGCTTCTTAGTAGCCTAGCTCACGATACGCATCGATACGGCCTGTTTACAGGCGCGAACTCGGTAAAAATTACCTGAATAACTATTTCCTGAAAGCCTTCAGGCAGAATCCACGCGGGTCAGCGTCCTGACGTCGGAAACCAAGATGGCTAAGAAAAATCTCTTCAAAAAGGCTTAACTTAAGACGCCTTAGAAACTCTACCAATCATGAGGATGCTAGAGGCAAAAATTACTCACGCCACTTAGTTGCTATGGTAACTGATCAACAACTGCTCAGTAACTTAGGCCTTCTAACAAAATAACGTTATAACAGACTGGAAAAACTTATAAATAAAAACAAAATAAACCCGAAAAACATCTGAGTAGTTTATTTATATAATAATTTAAATAATTGCTGTGCCAATCCAAAAATAACATACACAACGGTAAAATTACGTCTTGAAGTTACATAAATAAACAAATGATAAACATTCTGTAAATTGCACAAATTCACGTTGTTACAGTATCTACGAATTGAAATATTACACTCGCAATACAACGTCAAATCTTGGAACTATTTTAATTAATTCTCTCCTAATATGACAATGATCCTGCTTGCCATTGTTTACTGTAGCATAAATGTAGTTACGGGGAGTGGTTTTCGCGAAGCTTGATTTCAAAAATTCCTACTTTACCGTGAGCAGTCTTAGCTCAGGTACAGTGCGGAAATCAACCAATCACAGACGACTAACCCACCATGGGCTTGTTTCCCCAGGAATAATGTGAGGGTGAACAAAGTATGTATTTGCAGCACACACTGACCTATTTTCAATATTCTAACATCCCTACATGGGCTACTTTGCAGTGTTATGCCTTGTAAGACGACTGGGCGCCATGCAAATAGCGTGCAACTGTTAGCCAGGAATATTTAATAAAACACGTTCATTGTTTTATTTTGCTTTAACTTACACACAATACTAAATTTCCGTAATACAATATTAAAAGAGGTTTAGATACCATCAAAATACAATAAATGTTGATACATTTACAGAGAGTTAGAGAGCAGTGCCTAACACTGCGTTCTGTGCGTAATCAAAATGGGTTTAAATAAAAAAAAAGGCATGTCAAAAGTGGTTCCATTGGAAACCAGTGGCAACTTACTCATTGTTTCGGTAGCTGAATTCGCGGTCTTAACATATTCACGGTGATTTTCAGTGACGTAACAGCTCCAAGGCATTGGTCCACAGTTCGCGAGGGTGACTGGCCCGTGGAGGGAACACAGAATAGAGTAGCATGCCAGCTTCTCAATAACTGCTATCCGTTGTTCCAACATTGAACTGGTCCCCTGTCCCTTGTTTTCCCCCCAGTACTATCAAAACAAACGCGACTAGGAAACCGTTTATAAAAATTCGTGCTTTGAAGTGATAACAGACTTCCGCTGGGTAAATTTTAGTGCAACCAGATTACAATCAAGCTATACGCACAAATAAATTTATTTTTTAAGTAAAAACTATTTGTTTGGAAAACTGTTTGTAAGCACATTTTTTGCTGCCTGATTGTAACCGTTCTGACGCTAGTCACTCTTGGAAAAAAAGGGGGGGGGGGGCACAGAGGACGAAAATCAGTCTATCTCATTTATAGTTTATGGATAAGCCAGTCTGTCCTGTAGAGGGAAAATGGGGTAGAGTGCTCGCCCAAGGTGCGCAGTAGTCACTCCGTGTCCCAACATTCAACTGCTTTTCTGTCAATACGACTTATCATAAACGACGTGGCTAGGATTTGAGGTTAGAGCACTGTATGTACACAAGTGCTTCGAGATGTTTTTAAACATCCTCTGGCCAATTTTTAATGCAATTTGATTAAATTCAAACTGGTAAAAGTCTGTTATTCATAGGAAAGGGCTTGTCTTTTGGAAGAAAAAAAAACGTACGAACAGACAGGCTTATCGCTGTTTACCACACGACTTCGAAAGTTGTGTTTGGTTTGGGATTGGTCAATGTTGGGCGCATGCGCAGAAGACTATAATCAGCCCGCCTCATCTTTACTCTACGGAGTGACGCCGGAGAGTTAGAGTGTGATAAATTACTGATATTACGCCCGACGTTACGCGCACGTGCTGGGCTTGGAATCGTCGAAGGGTAAATATTTGCCGGGGGAAGTGTGCGTGTGTGTGTGTGCGGGGTTAACAGGGCGATGGGGCAACCTCCACCACCAAGCTTCCTCCCTCGTCTTTGCGCACGATATTAAGAAC
>NQII01006820.1:0-11507 GCA_002778355.1 Clitarchus hookeri | reverse complement strand
GCCTAACCTTTCCTTCAAGCGGGTCGCCAGCCATTAAAGCAGGACCATGTCTCGTAATGGTGACCCCTCGGCGACTTCGCACACAATCGATGTGAAGTAAAGGGAGGGTACGCTGTTAAAAAAATGTCCGTATATGTACTGGTATTTTAACGGAAATGAACAGTAAATATACGGAAACGCAATCCGTCATGAAGAAGAAAAAAATACGGGAAGTCTCCGTATTTCCTATATATTTGGGTTTCGGGGACGGAAATTACCTTGTTTGCACGAAGCTTTCTTCGGTACTGTAACCAGAAAATTACCGTTTCTGCGGTAGTTATGGTTATCCACGCCACTAAGGTTTATACTTTCAAATATTTAAAAAGTAGTATCAGGCGTGTGGAACATCAATACTTAAAATAGTACTCTAACTTAAATAGAAACTGACAAAAAAGTGCTTGTGCGACTTTATGAAAACCACAAAAGATACACGAAAAACTTCCCGTGAGAGTTGTAGGTGAGTGGTTGGAATAGTAGTTTTACAACTTTTTTTTTACTCGGGTTCAAATCTCGCTAAGTATAAAATATTTTAACTTTTTTAAATGTATTTTTTAAGCACAGTAGCACACGCGCATAACGAAAATTACAGACATTTATTTTAGTCTCTCTTTTTATTTCAAACTGGAAGTACAAAAAACAACTAGGAAAATAAACTGAGAGGTTCCGTGAAATTTACGGAAAGTCCGTTTTTAAAAAATTGTAATTTCACGAAGAGTTTATGGACAGCTCTGGATAATTTTTTACCAGCACTTTTCCGTAAAATGAAGGAAATTCGTTTTAACAGTGTAAAAACTACGACGCCGCCTAGCGGGTGCAGAGGGGGGTAGTCGTAATCTCTGGGGGCGCCCACACCTACGCCGACTGATATAAATAGCCCGTATATCCGCCCCGGGACTTACAATAGAAAACTTTTATTACGTCATTCGTTTCTCGCGCGCTTCTACGCCCCTCCGCGGCCAAATTCCACGCCCTATTTCTTTCCGCGAGGCCTCGGCCTTCCTCCACCGGTGTTGCCAACTCTGTAGATTTCCCCCGCCAGATTCGGAGGAGTTCTAACTCCCTGCCCGACGGGCGAGATTGTTGTAGTTCATTCCGCGGTCACTTCCAACTTTTCTGAATCCCTGCCAGGGTTCTACTTTCAGGATATCCCTCCGCCTCGTGCAAACAAAGCTTAGTCAAGCCTAGAAAATTACAGCGAAGGGACTTCACACCGCATTCGTACACACTCTCTTTCAGCGTGATAATATTTTGCATAAGAACCTACTAGGCTTTACCAACACGCCTGTTTTGTCCCCGGTTTTCTTCATATTAATTATGAATAAAATATTATAATTTATAGATAAAATATAAGTAAAACTTTAAATTAAACAAATTATAACGTATTTTAACGTTAACGGAAGTATAAAACGCACGTGATACACGGCATATTTAGGAAATAACGAAACACGTCACAGATAGGATCATTTTTCAAAGGTTGGATTCATAAAGTGTGAAGAAACCGCGAATATACCATATCTAGAAGTGACCAGAGGATAATCCAGTGGATATACAACAATTGTTAGTTGAAAGTGGTGCGCGCTTTTTTTAAAATAAGGAAAAAATATGTTACTAACTGGAGTTTCCAAAATTATAATTCAAATGTGTATATCACAAAGTGGTTTTAGTTGAAAATGTAGTTAAATTTATGACCTCCGATAATTTTGATTTTTTAAGATCTCTAAATCAGTACACTTAAATATTAATTAGTTACTTAATTGCTACTGTTGTTATTGAAAGGATTATTACGTGGACTGTCATGAGCTAGCGGATTCTGGTGGATTTTCACTAGTGGAATTAATCGTGCAAGTGTTGGCAACACTGCTTCACCCTCCAGCACCCCCCGGCGAGCCCATCACCGGTCGCGGGAGCAATTTATCATCGGCCGCGCAATCCCCTCCCTTCCGAAAACTGCCTTGCGATCTGCAGAGGGAAGTTTTCCATTATTATTTATTCGCGTGTTTATGTCGAAATATTGCCACGCTGGGAGTCGGGACAGGCTGGTCGAGCGATGTCGATACGTCCGTGTCCGGAACCAAATGCCGGCCGTCTTTTTCCATAATGTCCTCCTCGGGTCACGCAGCGGTAGGGTGGCTAGCCAACTGTTCTGCATTGTACGGGATTTCCCGTATCCTGGGTCTGAAAAAAAAATATCCCGTATGGACAAAGAAGGGACGTCATGTATACCCCGTATCTCAGACTTCTTCGAAAATAAACTGGATGTTAACAAACGGAGTGTTAGTAATTTGCCACTTCCACGAGTGTAGGTACGTTTACTTCAGTGTTCTAGCACAAAAGCCACAGATTTAGTTGCAACACCGGACATGCTGACAAGAGCGTGGAAAGAGTTTGATTATCGCGTAGATGTCCTTCGGTCCGCTCATGATGGTCGCATTGAACATTTATGAATGTGTGGTAAACAAACTTCACGGTTCTACGGTTCATTTGATTGGTCAATCAAGGTGGTAGNATTGAACATTTATGAATGTGTGGTAAACAAACTTCACGGTTCTACGGTTCATTTGATTGGTCAATCAAGGTGGTAGATTGTTTGGTTTTGATATTATAGACCTTCAAAGTTGGGGTATTCTTCTATATTTATCTAGTATAACGACGCGTGGCGNTTGTTTGGTTTTGATATTATAGACCTTCAAAGTTGGGGTATTCTTCTATATTTATCTAGTATAACGACGCGTGGCGAGATATGTATTGTGCCTGTTAGCCTATTGGGGATCGAACTCCGGAGATGCACATCGATAACGTAAGACGCAAACACGAGTACCAGCTATTTATTTTATATAATAAAACTTATTATGGATACATGGGCTACTTTTTGGCTAATATTCTGTACCTCAAGCAAGTTGAGTTTTGTCTAATTTTTTTCACACGTTAAAATCTTGCGCTAGTATTTCGTTGTGTTGAGAATCATAAATAATAAACATGCTTTCATCTTGTATTGAATGTTTGTCTCTATAGATTCTTTATTTCACCGAATCCCTGTTGTATGTGATATCATATAAATTATTTCAGTAAAATAATTTTCATAAGAGTTCTTGAATGTTAAGTACTGTATCTACTCGCAGTGCTAACTCGAGGCACAAAGAGTGTTTGATAAGGATCAGCTAACTTTCGTAGTTTCATTGTGATCAAGGAAAAAAATTTCAAAATTGCAGTTAAGCCAAATTTTAAATTTCAGAAATCACAGAACCAATGGGAAGAAAATTTACTAAACTGGCATTACATTATAGGAACACTGTATTTACCATATAGTAACATCTATACTGCAATTTTGTCAGAAGTAATACCACAGAAATAAAGATAACGCATTATGTCTCTGGAAGTATTGAAGTGATTTTAACAAAATTTAGCAATTATTAAATAAAATACATTAATTTTTTAAATAGTAGTCTTATACCAGATTTAGAACTAATTTCCCGATTTGAAGAGACGTGGTATGCTCTCATCGCGTGACCTTGCATCTGCCGTTTTATTAGAGTTAGCTTTTTCTAGAAATTCTAAGTTATACCTGTGTGTTTCCGGAAATATTCAACCAGTTCGCACCATAATTGTTACACGACATTTTTCATAACAAATAGGTGTCTATAGTTTTGTAGTTTTTAATTTACAAAATCAATTTTTGGCATTACTGTGCTTTTAAGGTGGTTTGTCATATCTCTGAAAAAATTTAAATGATTTAAATCGAACTTGAAGCTGAGGAAATAAATAGTAGCAGAATTAAATCCACTCCTTAAACGTCTCTCATCTGCCATTTTGGGCAAGTGCTGTATGAAAATTTATCGTCCATGTTGCCTCTAAGAAACTTTTCAACCGATTTATAATAAATCTTATATAAAAGTAATGCCATGAAAAAAAAGTCACCGTTTATGAAATTTTAATAGCCAAACTTTTACAAGATCTCATTTTTGACCCAATTAANGCCATGAAAAAAAAGTCACCGTTTATGAAATTTTAATAGCCAAACTTTTACAAGATCTCATTTTTGACCCAATTAAATTTATTACATGAAGTAAATATAAAAGTAGACTCTAAAATGTGGATTACGAAAACACCGATAGTGTTTGTATATCGTTATCAACATTTACGTGCCAAAAGTTCTATGTGATTGGTGTATCTGTGCGCTTCTGCTACTTGCGAACTTTAGAACGCGGAAATCTTGCCGTTTCCAGTACGACCCCATCACGTCAAGAAAAGGCAACTATTTCAACCGAACGTTGCGGGCAGTTATGTAAAGNGCCATGAAAAAAAAGTCACCGTTTATGAAATTTTAATAGCCAAACTTTTACAAGATCTCATTTTTGACCCAATTAATTTATTACATGAAGTAAATATAAAAGTAGACTCTAAAATGTGGATTACGAAAACACCGATAGTGTTTGTATATCGTTATCAACATTTACGTGCCAAAAGTTCTATGTGATTGGTGCATCTGTGTGCTTCTACTACTTGCGAACTTTAGAACGCGGAAATCTTACCGTTTCCAGTACGACCCCATCACGTCAAGAAAAGGCAACTATTTCAACCGAACGTTGCGGGCAGTTATGTAAAGNACCGTTTCCAGTACGACCCCATCACGTCAAGAAAAGGCAACTATTTCAACCGAACGTTGCGGGCAGTTATGTAAAGCAGTCACTTTCACTGCAGAAATCTAAATAGGGCAAGTGAAACCAATTTCTGAAGAAATCGTGTTTTTTATATCTGCAATAAGTTACGTATCTGCTCAGTTTACTATTTTGTATAGCCATCAGCTTGGTAGCCGCTATAATTCATGAAATTTATGATCCAGACTATAGAAAGGAGAAAAATATTACTTAAATATATGCAAGTATCGCCTTCATGCGTCATTCAATATTCAATTGATCATCTATTAATACAACATTTGAGATACGTATATCGTGAGACTTTAATGGTGCATTTTAGAAAACAGTAAAACTAATCAAATAATTTCGTTCACAAAATTAAGGAAAATAATATTTGACGTGTGTGTATAGATTTAAAAAGCGAAATTATTGGTTTAAGTATTTTAAGATACTAGTAACACATTTGCATGAGAAAAACATTTAAGATCTTATAACTACGTTAATATTTAAACATTAGTATCAGGAAAGAATTTTTAAATAATGGGAATGAGTTGTCAAAATTTTAAAGCTCATCTAATTCCTCACTTGCAGGCATGTGTTCAAAAAACAAAATATACTAAAATATGAATTTTTTAAGTGAATACGTAAACAATTGGAATTAAATATTTGCTCTTTGATGATTTTAATTATGTAGTTTTCAGAATTGAAAGTGTTTTTTTTNGTAAACAATTGGAATTAAATATTTGCTCTTTGATGATTTTAATTATGTAGTTTTCAGAATTGAAAGTGTTTTTTTTTATAGTGTTCCTAGAGTTGTACTTAATACGTAATGAAATTACATAGGAAACTCAGTGTGCCCAACACGNGTTTTTTTTATAGTGTTCCTAGAGTTGTACTTAATACGTAATGAAATTACATAGGAAACTCAGTGTGCCCAACACGATATGTCAAAAAAATTCAGAATTTTACGCAAGCAAATAGCGTACATAAAAACAATTTTAATGCTTTATTTTTCACCATTTTTTGGTGGTAGCGTCCTTCTTAATTTTCAATGTAGAAATTCATAAAGTATTTACCGGGACGTTTACCATCCCTACAAGTTTTAAAATGCGAAATACATAAATTACAGAAGCTATTATTGGCTCGGTATTCCGATAATATATTTATCTTCCATCAATCTACATTTCTAGGGGTTCAGATTAAACCACCAACTTTCAGATTCCGGCCTCATAAATAATATGAAAGATTAAACCTTTCTCTGGAGCATGATCATCCGAAAAATCACGGCGAGCGGCAAACATCATACAAGCGATTTTGGCTCTACCAGTCGCTGAACTACGGGACGTCTGAAAATGCAGTACCGAGGTAACACACTGGCGGACGGAAGTTTCAATTCTCCCTTGCTAACATTCGCTCTGATGAATATGGCATTTTTCCTTTGACTAAGGCACCGCAAGAACACGCGAGTGGACAAGTACGCAGAAGTGAAACGGCGCGGTGCGTGGCGGTTCCTTTGATGTGGGTGTATCCATACTCTGGTTGGCTGCGCGAGGCTCAGGGAAACAGGCCTCGTTTCTGATTGGCTTCTGCGTACTGCGGAAGGTTCCCTATTGGCTGGGCTGCTGGCTGGCGACTGGTTAACCCTTCCAGCTGCCAGCGACATAAAGCACAGAGAGATTTCTATTGGTCCCGATGTAAGACAAAGCATCGCGTCGTCTAGATACCAGTACAGTTCCGAACAAGAGATTTGTTTTTTTACAACGACTTTAATTACATATTATATATAATTTGACTGTATGGATTAGCCCGTTCAGTCCCAGCGTCCATGATTGAGAACGTGTTGCACATGAAGAATTTTTATGGTCTGCACCGTACACAACAAAGAGACCGTGATCGGTGTTTTGAACGCCTTCCTTATGAGAGATCTGGTTGGTTGAAGTTATTGCGCCTCTCATTTCTGAATGGTTACCACAGACATCAAAGAACACGAAGCACGTTGTTCGCTGCTTGCGAGAAGTAAGCCCGACACAAGTGTACAATTTCCATCAAAATTTTTTAACAATTGCAACACTTGAGCTCGTATATTAATTCAGGACTGAACGGGATAACCAGGCGCTGCAATTGGCGAACGGCGTTCCGTGTTGCCGGTCGGTGACGCCATTTTGCTGGCATGTGCGGTTGGATTTGATTTGATTTGATTTAATATGCGTTTATTGAGACAATATGACCCTTTACAGTACGAGTTACATGAACAGTGAGAATGATTACATGTATTCCAGCTCATAGTTGAGCTCTTCCACAGAACTGACATATACAGGAAACATACGAAAACTGAAAAAATAAAGAAACCACAATTAGTAACAAGTACTGGGGAAAAATTCACTAAAACCCCTAAGTGATGGACTTCGCGGGACAAGAGGCTGTTTCACCTCGGTGTTCTTACACGTTCTGTGCTGTGCCTTGATGACGAGGGGAGTGGAGGGGTAGGCGGTCTGGCGGAAAATACGAGCGCACGGCGAAGGAAGCCGGAAGGGTAAAGGTAAAGAGGGGGGGAGGGAGTGGGAGGGGCAAGGTCCCCCTCTCTTTAATTTGCGAACGTAATGTGACCTGCGCCGGTCGTGTATCGCGGCCCCCACTTTGTCACCGTGATGGCTCCTTGGTGGGCTGTTACGACCCGGCCACACGTGTCTGGGATGGTTTGCCAGGGTAGTGGAGGGGGGGGGGGATGAGATTAGTCAACTCTACCGTTAGTCGATATGAAGTCGCGCAAGCCAGGGCAAAGCTTGCGCACGCCCTACCCTCTCCACCATCGACACAACCTGCACATTTTCGAATTCTTGCCGCAGAGTACTTGAGAAGACGAGAGGCGAAACAATCGCTTACCACGGAGGAACTTCAGCCGCGCGCGCCAGAAAGTTGGAGTCGCCGACCAACAAAATGCTGCAACGCCGTCCGCCAATCACCGCCTGTACTTAAGGCGCCCGTCTACCTGGCGCTTGAACTGCGTTGCAGAGTGTTCGAAATACACGTTTTCATCGAAACTATTAAGCGTGCGTCCAACGTGCTGATCTACGAAAAGAACACACACTTCAGACGAGAGCTGTTAAGTACTTTCAAAATATCACGTACGTTAGAAACATCAATTCAGAGTACTCCAAAACCGCTAAAAACGGCCTTTCCAAGGCGCTGTAGCTCAAAATGCACGCATCAGATACATACAAAACTACTATATGGGCCTGCACTGAACCTTCCTAAAGACTTCCCACTAATAAAATAATATGGTCACCGCTGAAAGTCCCATAGGTACACGCAGCACGACGAGAACACTGCACGCCAGTTCAGAGCCTTGCGCTTAGCGGCGATGGCGTACTTGATGCGCGTGGCAGTGTCGCCCTTATCGCTCCCGCGCTTCTCGGCCTAAACGTGGGAAAAAGTTCCAGGTAGACGGGCGCCTTAAGGTGGCCGCCTGTGCAGGCCGGCGAACGGTGTGCAGAGCTCCAGCAGAAAACCTTTTATTAGAAAACCGCCCAACGTGTCCGAGTGAGATCTGCTTACGAGTTGGCCCGGGTGCACTGCGGCCGAGAATGTGCTAAGGGTGTGCCGTCGTGCTTGATTTTCACGCAAAAGAAGAACAAGCGCGAGCGCAATAGGTATATGTGTGTTTCTATGTAAGTATTAAGTTTTGTGTTTTAAATTTATTTCAGACCAGCGTGACGGAGTTCAAAATTCAGAGTTCCCGGTGGTGCCCTGCGAATAAAAAGAGCTGATTTAAATCTAGCTTGCGGGAGTTAAAGTACAGTAGAAAGAAGCGCTCCTAGTATAACCTTTTAATAGGTATCAGGTATTAACCACCTGGAGGGGAGGTTTGGTGAGGCCAGTGCCGGTTCCATCGGGAACTTTGTTAACGAATAGCGTTTAAGAAACGTTACACGTCTCTATACGTTTTTCAGTTCCTCAATTCCTCTCTAAAGCATATTTTTGTGATAGTTAAAATGGCTGAAACGGGTATTTTCACGGTCATTTTTAGGTATAAATATTCCAGTACAAAACATTAAAAACGGAATAGTGATGTGCATCAAAAATTAACTTTTTATTATTACGTCAGAAAATGGTAGTGTCCCAGTTGGAAGTCTCACAGAGGCGTGTTATCGACGGCAAGACTGCACGCCAGTTCAGTGCTTTGCGCGTAGAGGCGATGAGAGAGTTGATGCGCATGTCTCGGTCGCCCCTGGTTCTCCCACGCTTTTAGACCTCAGACGTGCAAAATTCCTTCTGCCAGACGGCCACCTTAAGCAGTCGCCAGCCGGCAGCCCAGACAATAGCGTACCTTCCGCAGTACGCAGTAGCCAATCAGACACAAGGCTCGTTCCCTGAGCTTTGCGCAGCCAACTGGAGAATGGGCGTGCCCCGCTTCAAAGGAACAGCTACGCCATTTTGTTTCTGTGTGATTGTGTGTTTTGTGATGTACGCGTGCCAATTTGCGCTATCCTCTGGAACGGACCTTGTGTCTGGCACAGACCGTACACACGGGCTCTACACACGTCCGAGAGTTTCTTTCCTTATTACGTAGAGACCTGAAGAACACGCGGATTCATTTTAGGACAAGCTAGAATTCAAAACGCATGCGTTTATAGAACTTAATCCATTGGCCCACGCCGTATTTGACACTTCCTGGAGAATGCTGGTCCAATCGTCGCATTCCTCTGTGACAGCAAGCAACCTATGTGCAGTTGATATCGGCATTTTTGTACATAAGACTGTAGAGTCTAGCCTGCAGGTCGTTGAACTCGCGATTTTTTTTCCGGTCTCTACAGTTGCCACACATGTGTGAAGAAACTATCCCGATCCACTGGGCCAATGAGGCTTCCGATACGTTAAAGCAGAACGTTTGTGAATGGTCTGCAAAGAACTTAACCGAGTCGAAAACTGTATAATCCAATCACAATATTATAAAATAACCGAGGTGTTATCGAAGATATGTTGGCTCAAAAAATCCCTCTCGCATATTCCCATTGCATCAACTGATTGGCTGTAGCGTGCTGCGAAAGATTTCCTATTGGCTGGGTTGCCAGCCGGCCAGTACGCTGCCGGGCGGTGATTGGCTAACGGCTTACTGACGCGTTGCTGGCCAGTGACATCATTTTGCTGGCTTGTGCTGCGGCTGCAGTTCGCAGTATTAACGGTTGTTAAACTTGCGTATTATTAAGCAATATGTGACCATGGAGTATAGTTCTTACATAGCCACCGTCGAGCAAGGTTCAAGGTATTTTTTATTTTGGCAAGTTTGCGAATGTTCATGGATGATCGATTTCGGCATTTTTCAATGCAGTGGACTAATGATATGAGGTTTATTCTAGATTCGCTAGAATGTTATCCAATGCATTGTATTTGTGGCACGACGGGCTCGCACCCAAAGGTCAGGTGCTTTTGTACCAATTAGTGTAGTGCAGTGCAGTGACCATAAAACACACGAGTAAAGTTGTTCCGCGATTAAATGATCGCTTTTTAAATCAACCGCTGAAGATGTCCCCTTTCCCAAAATGCATATACAGGTTGTCCCTGAACGCAGGTGCAAACTTGTGATATGATTCTTTATGAAAAATGGGACAGGAAACGCAATACGACATATGCCTTACCGTGATTACCAAGGGCAGGACACGCTTGATAATATGTAATTAAAATAAGTTATTAGCAAAATGCCAGAAACTGTGTGAGATGGAACAGCAAATTCATGGATAGGTGTAGACCGCTTTTATGCCTACCATATGTGAATATATTGCGGGTGATACCACTCTTTATTTGGGAAATTAGAGGGCGCCATATTATTAACCAACAAAAGTGTGTTATGACGTAATAATAAGATGAACGTTAAAGAAACACGAAACATAGCCTTGGTTTACCACAGGGGCCCTACGTGACTGAGCGGTTTGAGTGCTCGCCTCCAACCAAGGTGAACTGGGTGGCCGGGGATTTAAGTAATAACTCCCTGATTTTCGCAAGTGGGAATCGTGCCGGACGATGCCGCTGGTAGGTGTGGCTTTTCTCAGGGATCTCCCATTTCCCTCGCCCTTTCATACCGGCGCTGCTCCATTATCACCTCATTTCTCCCTCATCGGCTCTCAAGACGCCTTTGTTAGGGAACACCCAAATCTCTCAACTCAACATTCGTATAACACACAGGCGAACGGTTATTGGTTGTCGTCCCCAGTTCAATATATTTTTTTTTTTTTCGGGCAGAGTTTCTCATGTTTTGGAGAGTTGCAGACGCTAACGTGATGCCGTGCTTTCTCGGGGTTCTCCTCGTCGGTGTTTCGCCCTCATACCACCTCGCCTCGACGAATCTTCTGGCCGTTCGGAAACGGCACTATGCTCTCAACCAGTGTTCATCTCGCGTGTCTGCCGCCCCTCGCATACACGCGAGTGTTTACGGGCCGACGGACATCTCGTTCAGTGAAGCACGGCACAGTTGCTAACACGGCGAGAAACCCCATTCCAGTCGCTACGCAAATGGACGCATATCTCTCCTCGCCTGGACGCTCACGCCAAATCTGATTGGACGACGGTTCAGGTGGAGTTGTCAAAAGGGTCTGGTGGGGGGGATGAGGCGTAGTTGTTCGTGTCACGTGTCTCCCCCGTCAAAGAGGACGCCGTGTTTTGACCTAAGAGCACGCAAGTAGCTGACTACACGGGGCGGTCTACAATTGAACTGACGTTACAGTAAGTCATAAACACTTGCTGAGTAATGCCTTTGGCTACGGTTCCTTTCACATACTGGGGCGTCGCAACACGCTGAGGGTGTTGGAGAACAAAAAAAAAAAAATGTCTAATTATATA
>NQII01006819.1:91775-109679 GCA_002778355.1 Clitarchus hookeri | reverse complement strand
TGACCTGTAGGCTATACTCTACTTTCGTATGCAAAATCATGCAGATATCACTGTTCATTGGTTGCTTGTTGTATTGGCGGAAGACGGTGATTCTGTCTACATTTTACTGTGTACTTATTATAGGCTCAGAGTTTTCCAGAAGGTGTAGTTTAACGGGTATACCAATAGCATTAGTAATAAAAACGTACGGGGTTTTGAATTATAGCTTGTCCCGAAATGAAAACGCGAATTTTTCAGGTTTCTAGTGATCCTTTGTCGTGTACAATGCCGACCATAAATACCATTCACGTGTAACATTCATTTCTAAGTTCAAGTGCTGCAATCGCGTAATTTTTTTTTCTCGGGGATCTCCTGTCTTCCCCACCCTTTAATTCCGGCGCTGCTCCATACTCACCTCAATCACCCTCATCGGCTCTCAAGACCTCGCTGTTAAGAGCTGCCCAAACCTCTTCACTCGCTCCAAACTTCCATTGTTTTGATTGGATGACACCTTCAGTGGATTCTCGCAGGCGAATCATGTGCTTTTAGTGTGAGAGCAACAGAAGTATTATGCCAGTCAACAAAACAAGATAATAGTACAGCACACGTACTTCAGGCATGTGAATTAAACGTTGGAATCTAACTCGATTCCCGTCATTTTCGCGGTAAATCACCATATCTACTCATATGCAAAGATCTGCCAAATTCGCGTTATAAAGCGGCTCCATGCTACGCTTCACAGTCATATACATACTCAACTAGATCTCATTTTCCCATTGGCCGCTGCCACAGTTAGAACCAAGTTCGCTGTTTGAGTCGGCCAAACTAAACGAAGTTACCAGAGTGCTACGTGTTTACTACTGGTGCAGAGTCCTGAAGGGCGTGTCGGTTGGGCGGAGGTCCAATGAAACACATCAAGCTAGAATATACTTCTATGACACCTACTCCATCACAAATGTATAATGATAAATGATAGGGTTTCTCCTAATATCCCACTACCGGAAACCCGGTGTTTGTAACACGGGCACATAATACTAAGACTATAGAAGTGATGCGACTACTTATGCGGGGAAAACCAGCCACACACGCTAGCAAAATGGCGTTACTGATCAACAACATCTGTAAGTTCGTTCACCAATCAGCGCCTGGTGCCTAATTTGCCGGGTGGCAGCTCAGCCAATAGGGGATCTTCCACAGCACGCATTAGTCAACCACACAAAAGGCCTACTCCCACCGCCTCGCTCAATCAACCAATAGGCACGCTTACATGGATCAAAGGAACCGCTAAGCCATTCTAGATTCCGTTAATTCACAGACATTTTTAACAGGGTTCCAAACTCTGATACGTTTTTCTTATTTCCGCAATTGGTCTATGAGTTCGGACACCCGATTTTCGTGAAAATATTCCTGTGCAAGCTATACTTCAGTATCTTAACACGCATGACAACTTTCCTCTCGTCGTTAGCCGCATACATCTAGGGCTAGTGATTTTCGAGAAAAAAATATGAGTACACGGTGAACTTCAAAATTATAAGCATCCAACAGCAGTTTGTCCATTGCCATTGGTTGCTGCTGTCTGCTTGGGAATGCGTTTCCATATTTGACCGGCCGCTCAGAATTCGACAACATCGGCACGACACCTACGCGATTCGCGTGCAGACAGTTAACACGTGTCTAAAAGTAATTCAGCCAATAAAGATAGGTGAATGATCCTACCGTGTTTTGAAAAATAACTTGCCTTGAAATATTTTCGCAAAATTTCACTACCGCTGCTTATTGGCTGAGCTGTCGGCTGGCTAGTAAGGAACCAGGCAGGCGCTGAATGGCTAACGGCGTTCTTGGTCGACAACCATACCGCGCTGGCTAGCAGGTAGGTCTTGTGATAGCCGTGGTTCAACTGCTTCGGTTGCGGCCAATACTTGGATGGGTGACCGCCAGGTACCGCAGTGTAGCTGTTGCCGTACAAACCCCCAGGCAACTGTAAAGACGTACCAACTATCAGGCACAGAGGTGAAGCCCTCGGGCCAGGAACTCCGTATAACCACGAGCATAACGGTAGGATGACNAAGCCCTCGGGCCAGGAACTCCGTATAACCACGAGCATAACGGTAGGATGACATTTTATTCCATACCGTGGCTAGAGATGGTGGAAAATCGCGAAAATTACTGGAGCCAACATATCTTCCATATCACTCAAACTAGGTTATTCTTTCATGATTGGATGAACAAGGTCTTGACTTGGCTAAGTTGTTTGCAGACCAATCACGAACGTTCTGCCTTGTGATATCAGAATCCTCATTGGCTCAGTGAAATGGGTAGTAGCTTCATACATGCATGGCAGTCAATAAGGAAAGAAAACTGTCGGACATATGTACAGTACGTTGAATCCTAGCAAACAGTCAACTTTTCCCGCGATAGACCATCATCTCTAACCACGGCGTTTCGACATCTTACTGTCCAGTGACACCAACTTGCTGATGTGTGCGGCTGCTGTTTGCTGTACGGGCAGTTGTTTCGTCCCTCTGCTCTTGACCTCATTTAGTCGTGAATTAACTAACGAGCTCAAGTGAAAGCTTTCGATACTTTGATGTGAGCTGTACTTGTGCTGGGCGAGCTTCTAGTAACAAATGAACAATGCACTGCGTGTTCGTTGACGTTAGCATTCAACACTCACAAACGACAGGCGTAGAAACTTCTACAGATCGGATTTCCCCACAAATAAATAAATGGCGTGTGGGGAGTGCACCCAGGGCAAGGCAACACCCTCCGAGTGACGGCCTTCCGAGCTGGGACCCGTAGGCGACCGTCATCCCCGGGCATGACAGAAATTATACCCTAGAATGGAGCGGTGCTGGAATGCAAGGGCGGGGGAAACGNTGACCGTCATCCCCGGGCATGACAGAAATTATACCCTAGAATGGAGCGGTGCTGGAATGCAAGGGCGGGGGAAACGGGAGTACCCCGAGAAAACCCGTCAGCAAGCATCATCGTCCAGCACGATTCCCACATGCGAAAATCCGGGAGCGAACCCGCCGGGGATCGAACCCGGATCGCCGAGGTGGGAGGCGAGCACCCTGGACACTACGCCACAAGGGAGATGCTCATATGGTAAAGTTCAAATGAGAGAATAATAATTCCACACAGCTTTGTGGGAGGGAAGGTAGGGGAGGCAGTGTAGGGGAGGGCTCTCCAGAACGCTCGCCGCTGGAGAGAGGAAACCACGTGACACTGCTGGCGCCATACATACCAAACTACCAACATCGCTCTCTAGTCCTCCTTAAATACGTTTTAGTACTTTAAAACCTGAAATATACAAAATTCCCGTTTTTGTGCAACTAAATCACCTATTATGAAATAGCTTATTTTCAATTACAAAACTTTTCTCGGGTCACACCCTTACGATATAAGACAATTTTATAACAAATTTTGGCTTTTAAAACCCGTTTTTATACTATAAAAACCTGCAATATTCTAAATTCCCGGTTTTTACCAAACATCTAAAGTAAAGTAGTCATTTTCCCAGGCAGTGCCACCTCTCTCTTCTCTTCCTGTACAGGAAGGAGGGGAGGGGAATATTATTGGGCACCGTGCTTGCTGGGGAAACTCAGTGGGCCCATCAAATGTTAACTGCGGAGGGCAACCTCCGTAACTACAGATTGGGATGGCGCAGGGAGTTGGGAAGGGTCCAATCTTGCTTCTTCCTTATCTCCCCGTAGGTCATAAGAAACCCAGTTGGGTGATAAAGAGCCCCTCACGGGGCCTGATCTACCCCCGCTCTGAGCTTCGGCAATGATAAAACACGGCGGCTGTCTAGTACTGTGCTGTTGTATACCGCGCTGCGCGACCTACGTTTATTCGACAGGTAATATGCACGCGCAGAGCACATCTCGCCCAACCGCTCTCAGCCGCTGTCACTACTGAACTGAACAACCCCGCCTGCCTCTTCGCGCTGCGGCAACGGACTCTCCCGTCTCACCCCCACGCGTTTTGTACTTCCTCGAGTTATTTTCTCATTTGCATTTCACTATAACATCCGCCACTGATTGCTGGTCGTGTGCAGTGCCAAGCATAAATAGCTTTAATGTACAACATGTCCTCCAACATGAACACGGGTACTGAAAAGTTTGAGCACTCCGTGCCAGAATCATGGTTCTTGGCTCGCGGAAGGATATCATATCATCCTCTGGTGCCGATATTCACAGCGGCGTTTCCCGCTCACAATTATGTAATGGCCGCGGTTTCGGACGCGCGACTGCCGCGCCGGACGGCGTCGGATCACGGGTCGGAGCGCGCGGTTCGTGGGTTCGAACCACTCCCGCTCCGCGTGGTGCCAACATAACTCAACCTGGAATTACTGCGCGCCGAAATTAACGGTGCCACACCTGGATGCACTCCCGGGAACTGCGAAGCGAGACCCGAAGCTATTTGCATTCCGCGCGAACCTCGTGGCAGCAGGTTGTCTGCTTGTGAACAATAATCCGCGGCGAAATAAATCTCGCTAACACATTTCTCATATGTTTTATCGGTGCAAACAATGCAAGCGAGAACTTTGAAAAAAAACGGCCTTTTCCGCAGCACACGATTGCGTACACAGAGAAATTCGTCCATCGCCTTAGGTCATAGTTTGCTCCGAACCACTTCACGGAAACTAAAGTTCCGTTTGCGCTTAACCTTTTCGTTAATAGTGTCCTTGAGGTATATGGAACGTTGCAGAGGAAGTGGAATTAATTATATACATGGACCTGCAACATTCGTGTTAAGATCCGGCATAAAACCATCCACCTTTTGATGGGTTATAAGTAGGGGGAGTGATATTTTGCCAAAATATTTCGAGACAAGATACAATACAAAGCACTGTAGGGTCGTCCAGCTTCTTTGATTGGCTAAAAAAATGTTCTGACCCGTGTTAACCGTTTGCGCACGAATCACGAAGGTTCAGTGTCGGAGTTACTTAGTCCTGAGTGGCTTGGTCAAAGACGGACACGGCACCAGCAGCCAACGGAGGTATAACAACAGCTGAGGTGTGTATATAATATTGAAGTCTACTGTGTGCTCCGATTATTACGCGAAAAGTCACTCGCCCTAATTATAAGTATTTTATATATGTTTTTCACGAAAATATTTCAGTACTACTTGTACTCCAAAACACTAGAGCTCAGATCCACTTTCGTAATTGGATGATTTTAACTGCCACGCATTGCAGGTGTCTACCCGCAAATGACGGACACTCAGTATCGGAGTTACGTAATTCTGATTGGCCCAGTCAGGTAAGGAACTGTATCCCGCCAAAGACACGTGGCCAATAACCAACTTTGCACGCGTCTGCTTATATACACTGCACACAACAAGGAACAGAGTCCAATAAGGTAGGTAAGTCCCTCACGTGGTTGAGGCATACGGTTGGTTGTTGAAACTATACCCCGTAGTTTCATAAACACTTGCTGCCAGTAACATCACCCTAAAACACTTTTATATTGGTCGCTATATACGGCAGAGCGTTATACTATTACTTGAACAATGCGGAACTAAAATGCATTCTTTGCAGTTCCTTCATTTACACAGTATATATAATAATCCGTGGTTGAAAGGATTAAAAAGCAGCCGTTGTCAGTGTTGCCAGCATTTCTAGCTTTTTTTATTTGGTGATACGCTGTAATTAAAGGCATATTCGTACCCGAGAGCAATCCGCTAGTTCACTGGCAGATGCTCGTTATTCGAATTATTTTGCCTGAGATACTGCTTGGTACTATATTGGCCTTTAATTACTGGCTCTAGTGTCCTTCAGGTTATGGCACACAAATGTTTGGATATTGACGGAAGACAAGCAAGCATATAAAAATTTGGGGTTCAGTATTTTGCCCTAAAATAACGTGAATTTTGTACGTCCATTGTTCTACGTGCATGCCTGTGACACTACTGCTTTTCTTTGTAGGTCATTTTCTCTCACTTTTCTTTATTGGGGATTTCTGAATTATAGCACGCCGATAGTGAAGGTCTGTGATTCGCACGCAGACAAGTAAAAGGCCTAGAAATAAAGCCCAATAAATCACAAACATGATAAAGTAGATAAAAAGTTTTGAAATAAAAACATTACGTTGACAACACAGTAAGAACGTAACGTTGCTACAAAAGTACTTATGTTACATTTACATTAATAGCTTAACACTGTATTACATTAACTGTAATATTAGTAACTGACGGCTCACAGGTAACAAAAGTAACTGCTGTTGCAAAATTTAATACTGTTGCAAAACATGATTTTTTCGTTGTAAACTTATATTTTACTAAGCAAAATTTTAATCTTCTCTGCAGATGAAAGTTGTTTAAATACGAGTTATTCCATGTACATGAAAACGTGTCGAAATCTCCCAGAGAGATTTTGTTTTTGAGCTTTTGAAGATGTCTTCATTGTTTTCAAAGTTTGTACATAAATCACGAACGTCATATTTTCGCAACCTGCTCTTGCCACATCAATATTAAAACACAAATATGCCTGTATAACAAGAATTTTGAGAGTTTTTAATATGAAAAGCAACAAAACTTATTCCCGACATTTTCATTCAGTACAAAAAGGTTACGTGCTAACGTGAGACATCATAATATACTACTCAAAAAGACCACGTTTTACGGGGACTTGGTGTCTGAGCGGTTAGACTGCTCGCCTCCCACCAAGGCGAACCCGGTTCAATCCCCTGCCGTTTCACTCCGTATTTTCGCAAGTTGTCGGCGGGTTTTCTCGGGGATCTCCCGTTTCCCCCGCTCTTTCATTCCGGGGCTGCTCCATGCTCACCTTCTGCTTTCCGGCGCTGCTACGTTTTCACCTCATTTCACCCTCATCGGCTCTCAAGACCTCGTAGTTAAGAGCCGCCCAGATCTACGTACACGCTTTACGTACACGTGAAAGAGTAGCGTGATGCGCGTTACGTGAAGATATCGCAATCTCTGCTTCGCACAGAACATCATAACAATAGGCTGTTCACTGTTCACGGTAAACTGAGCACTTTGAAAGCCCATCATACGATGTACTCGTATTCGTATTCACATGGTATGTTCTTTCACGTATGTAAAATTAACATTGCCATGGGACTGATCACTTTATTCATGCGTTGGTAAATTAAAACTGCAAATTTATTAGAAATATAAGCATTTTACAAATTTAACATTTTAGTATTCGTAAATGTTTACTTAACAGTTCTAATTCATTGTTATGACATGGAACTACTTTACACCCGCCATTACCAACTTTACTGGCCACGCACTAGTCAACGTGCCCGTTAAAATGTATACAGATGGAGGTAGTGACAATTTCCAAACGTTGATTTCAAAAGTGCTTAATTACCCATGAACAGCGTATAATAACTTGTTCAATACAATGAGAAATCCTCAACACCCCCAAAAGAACAAAAATACACGAGAAAAGAAAGATAATTTTTCCTTTGGAGAAGGGAGCAGTGGGCTGTCACATGCTCTAAAAGAAGTCACTACTATCTTCCGTCAAAATAATTTTTTTCCCAGTAGCTAAGTATTTCCAATCATACATGAAACGGTTAATGATTTGTTATTAGAGGCCTGGATATTTCGCGAATTCATTTGGCAGCAAACTAAACTCCGCACACCTGTACGGTACAGTGACGAACGCAATTCAGATTTAAATGTGTTTTCAGTTGCTGCGTGACACCTACGAATTTTCGAAATGATCGTGTTTATGGCTGCGACACAGAAATGTTAGGTAGCATTTATAATTGTGCACTATTCATAGGTTGAAGGGCAAATTATGACAACTTATTTTTGCTATTTTATCAGCTATATCAGTGTTGTTTGTTAAAAAGTTGAGTTTTTTTTTTTTTGGAGGAGGGAGAAGGGATCTTTAAGACACAAACAAATGCATATTTTCACACTAACTCGCGTCCTCTCTTGTCGTCCGAGGTTGAATGTTGTACCGGTTCCGATAGAACGGAATAGTCAAATTTGTATGTTCCACCATTTTATTTGTGGCTGAAGATACTCTTGTGATGTGGATTGCTTTGATGAATTATAGTTCCTTACGAGCGTTGGAGAGAGTGCCATGAAATTTTAAAACGTTACAAATTCGCACTTGCTATGTAAGTTTTCCTACAATTCCTCAATTCCTGAAGGAATGAATGACAAAATAGTAACATACTGTGCTATCCGATCTCTACACCATCCGCTATACATCACAGCACACTTTTAAAAAAAGAATGCTCGATGGTTAAAATGCTGTGTGAGGAAGTATATTTTAATACCGGATTCACAGTTCTATCAATTGATCATTTTTGTTGACCCAATTTTACTCAATAAATTACACAATCCTTTGAGAATCCTAACATTATTCTCGTTTCTGCAAACATACCATAAACATGGTCGGCTTGCACCTACTATGTCTTAGAGACTTGCCAACTTTATCATAGGAAAATAAACTACTTCGTTTCTTGGCAATGAATATCAAAGAAGCTTTTTATTAAATCTACGTCCATAGATGCAAACTGAAAGACGTAAAGTAGGAAACGTAATTCAAAGTTCCCGGCTATGTTGCAGTTTATAGACCGTAAATATTTTACCACAAACCATTCAGCTGTAACCTACATACATAAAATCTTGTCGATGGTAAAATTAATGGAAATATTCAAGAAGAAGTTTCAGCCAGTTCGTGGGCAAGTATGTCGACACGACCCTCCAGAGGCACGGTGTTATTTTCCATGAATAATGCAAAAATAATAGCTGAAGCTTCTCTGCTTGCAGCCATGTGGAAGAAAATTCATGGGAAATTAAGCAACTGCACAGAAAACGGGGTTTTAAAAGCGCGATTCAATATCCAATTAAAAACCAAAGTTAACAGATAAGTTGTTCTAAATGGCAGTACTTAAAATTATGAGAACAGAAATATGGTCAAAACATATAAAGGGATAAATGATCCCTTTATATTACGTCAAAATACATTTTACTCATGTTCGATTCCAATTGTATTTAGTTCTCAAAGACAGCTTAAATCTATGTGTCATATTTTTCGGACAACAGGGGTCGAGTTATACCAATTTAGTATTAGTTGCCATGTGTAAATGCCAAAGTCACTGTTATAAGGATCTTTTATACGGAAAAATATTACTCTCATAATACACAACCGCCGATAGCAGGTTAAGAGGATTTAAAACATCATCCCGCCTCTAATTGGAACACGTCTTATGAAATAAATTCTGAAAAATAAAACTTTTTCTCTGCTTCCATATTTTAAAACTAAGTTCAAATAACAATATAAGTTTAATTCATTTGCTGGCGAATGTTACGATGTTAAAATTATATCTGTGGTCTGAAAATGGTACCGTTATTTTCATTCATTTAAATTTTTTGAATTTAATTTATTCCGATTAAAACATTACTTAATCTTAAAGTTACTGGTGAATAATTTTAGCGCAACGCTGCAGCCGCTAAAAATGAATTAAAATTGCTAGGGGATGTGTGAAAAAAAGACACTGGATTCATAATTTCAGTGAAATAATAGTTTCTGTTTTCGAATTATCATCAGAGAAATGAAGTCTTGTCGAATGACTCTTCTTTTCAGCGCACATTTGAGACAACACAAACTGTTTCCGATTGGTCCTAAAAAAATATGTTATCTAGGGGACCCTTGTTCACAGGCTGATGTTCCAACCTGGAGACAAACCGATACAGTTGTGAGCGAAGGCTAGCACGACTTGCAGTCATCCGCTAGACGCCATTGCGCTCGTTAAACCGGAGAGAAGGCAGCCATTCTACCAGTCGAGAGAGTCAGTGAACAGATTTGGGCGCCTCTTAACATCGAGGTCTTGAGAGCCGACGAGGGTGAAACGAGGTGAGTATAGTGCAGCGCCGGAATGCAAGGCCGGGGGATACTGGAGATCCCAGAGAAAACCCGCCGACCAGCGACATCGTTCGGCAACCCCACATGGAATCGAACCCAGTTCGCCTAGGTGGCAGACGAGTGTTCTAATCATTACACCACCGTGACTCCCCGTGTTCTACCAGTGAATATAACGTGTACATAGTATGAAAAATTCACCATACAATCCAGCCATTGTTAATCCCAACCATTTTGATACCCTGCTAAAGTTCTACTTTTCCATCATTCCTCCGCCTCATTAAAACTAAGCTTAACTAAGTATAGACAATTACACCGCATTCATGTGCACCTATTTTGATAATATTTTGCAATAGAACTATTTCTTATTTAGTATTACGAACACACCTATTCTCACTCTGTTTATTTTCATATCAATTATAAATAAAAAAATGTTTTAATTTATAAATAAAATATTAGTAAAACTTTATTTTAACAAAACATAATATACTTCTATGTTAACAGAAGCATAAAATACTTCAGATACATTACGTATTTAGAAAACAACCAAACACGTCATATATGGGGTTATTTTTCGAATGTTTGATTAGAAACATGTGAAGATACATAGAAGAGTTTATTCATCAGGCTGCAAATGGTATAAATGCTCATACTGAGTGTTTCAGGGGGAAACGGATATACGTTAAGGGGTGATAGTATATACCATTCTGAATAGAAAACATCAATAAAAATACGCTCTATTCGCAAAGGTGTCCGAGATACCGCTATGTGAAATTGACATGTATGATAATGGCACAGGTGATAGTAAATGGACAGATCGTTACGTGTTGGGTTTTATCGTGTAAATTCCCTTTTGCAACACATTTGCGAACATGCCAACGCCAACTTAATGCAGTTTGCAGCTCGTGTAGTGAGATGTTGTATTGCTAATCGGAGTTGCTGTCCACATTATTCGTCAACGTGCGCACAAGCATTTAACACGCGAGCAAGAAACTCCTCCCTTGCTGGCGCTTTTACCCTGTAGGCTTCAACCAACCCCGCGAACAACAATCTAGAGGAGTGAGGTCGGGTGACCGTGGTGGCCAAGTTACAGCACCGCCGCGACCGATCCAACGGCCAGGACAGGTCTCATTGAGGCACTGCATCACTGATCGTGTGGAATGTGCAGTAACTCCATCCTGTTGCAAGAACATTCCAGCCGTTGTTGCCAATGGAACGTCCTCCAAGTACTCCGGTAATAGATTCTGCAGGAAGTGCAGATATCGATCTCCGTAAAGACAGCTGTCTGCAATAAATGGACAAATGAGTTGGATATCAATGATACCGCACCACACGTTCACTGAGAAAGGACGCCGAGAGTGTCGCTTGGCTGTATCTCGGATACCATTGCGAACTGAGTATATATTTATTGAGCGTTTCCCTTCAGAATGGTCTATACTATCACCTCTTAATGTATGTTCGTTTCCCCCTGGAACGCCTTGCATACACAGTTCGGGAATTCACTACCCATTTCACTACTTCCTGAATAAAGATAGGAAAGCTCCCACAGTTGAATGGGAAAAATCTTTGCCTTTCGGGGTTTCTCATTCCGCGTATACAATGACCTGGTACATTTACGAAATTTTTTTCAGAGCGTAGGCGTGAATATTTTGCGTAGGAAGCAGTCCTCCGGGATGACAGTACAACAGCCCCTGACTACGATCCGCTGTAACAATAGGCTGTCGTAATATACTCATGGTATCTTTACATTTTCCGAAAAAAAATTAAAAAATTTGAAAATCATACTCTATGTATGACATGCTCGGTTGCTACGTTAAGAAATAATGTAGCACAACCATTTAATACTCCATTTACATTGCCGCGCTTAATTTTTATTTTTGGTTAAATGTGATTTCAAGTTATATTTTTTGAAGTTCAGTATTTATGTCATAGTTAATGTGAATTAACACATCGATAAAAAGAGGTATGTTTGTAATGGCTAATAAGTAGTAGCTCTCATGTGAAATATTATCTCATTAGTTGTTTACGTTATTTGTCAAATAAACGTTTGTTACTCTAAAATTGGAGTTTTTTAGGACTGCAGAGTCGGAAACACATTTCGCGTATGTATTTCCCATCTTATGCTCAGCGCGCAAGCACAGTGTGATGGCCTCCGCTTGTTGTGTTCTACCAGACTCGTTTACGATTTCTTTACACCTGGCGAAAACATACGTAGTGAGCAGCCCGGAAGTAGAACTTAACACTTTCGGCCACGCACTGATTTATGAGTTTACGTGTTCCGATCTCGCAATTCTTCCAGAGTAAGCTGTGCTTGTGTTCGGCAATTATCTTACAACCACTGAACGACGCGCTGAGAGCTCGATGACAACGGCGTTAACCAATCACATCAAAGAGGTGTGGAAATTCCACAAATCATATTACCAACAAGAAAGACTCTCATAGTACTAAGCACTGATGCCTTACTGTGTACAGCACTGTTAGTAAGTATTATTCATTTACAATGTACACTATAAAAAAAAACTTCTGGCACTAACGTGTTTTCCAAAACACTGCAGCGTTTTGGTCCTTTTATAATTGGATGATGCTTTTTTTGACTCGGTTTTGGCACACCGTATACCAGTCAGCCTCATTCTTAGAGTATCGAAATTCTCATTGGCTCAGAGAAACACAAAAAGTAGCTTCAAACACACACTATAACCAATAGGGAAAGAGAGTTTTCTGACGCATGCATAGTACCTTGAGACGTTGGAGATAGTATACTTTCCCCGCGATAAATTGTTGTTTTCAAGCATGCAGAAAAATATAGGATGTTCACCGTTAGCTGAGTACTTCTGAAATCAAAGTTTGAAAAATATCACTCCCTCTATCTGCACATGTTTTAACAGTAGATGAAGTTAAATTTTGCGATAAGATTTCAAGACAAGTTATATTTCAAAACACTGTAGGGTCGTTCACCTATCTTGATTGGCTGTATTACTTGTGGACACGTGTTAACTGTCTGCGCACTAATCACGTAGGAGCCGTGCCGATGTTGCCGAATTCTGAGTGGCCCTTTCAAATATGAAAACGTCTTCTCAAGCAGACGGTAACCAATGGCAACATACAAACTACTGTCGGGAGCTTATAGTATTGAAGTCTACCGTGTAATCATATTTTTTCGCGAAAAATCTAGAGCTCTATTTAACAGATATACTGACTGGCAAGCGCCCAGTAAAGTTGGAAACGACAAAAATAAAGTAGTTCCATGTCTTAACGTTGAATTAATAGTGTTAAGTTAACATTTGGGACTACCGAAATAATTTATTATTCTTTTGTTAATGCATATAAGTGTATGAATTTGCAAATTTGTAACATATTTATTTTTTCTAATAGTTTCACAGCTTCACTTTACCAACGCACAAATAAAGTGATTATGTAGGGTGGCAATGTTAATTTTATACGTGGCGGAAGAATGCACAATGTTCAAGCAAGGATATCATAACACTTCGAGTGTCGTACATATTTAGNTTTACGGACAAATAAGACATGCTAGAAGTAAGTGACCTATATTCACGACTGCACGACCATTAGTTCTCTTCGCCTCTCAATTCACATTTACAACCGTCTTATTGTTCCAGACAACTCCGGCAACGTTCACTACACTGTACATCGTTCAATACCAGCCGGCTCTCAACCAGTATAACGCCGAGTTGAAAGTGTCCCAATAAAACGTTCTTTCCTGCGTGGAAGGAAGTACAATCAATCCTGTTTATTTAAGAAATGTACGCGTTGCGTGTCGACGACGTAATATTACGTTGCAAGGGAACCTTACGAACACTGCTGGCGACGTGGTATTTCACCGCCAGTTTCTTCAAACAATGCAGGTGTCGTGATGTTACAGCAAACTCCATACAGCGCAGCTAAATCCAGGCGACGGAATATTACGTCGGCAACACCCAGGGTGTTTAACGAGGTTTTCAAGATGGCTCACTTTACTGCGAGCAGCCCGTATCACTGTGCTGGTAATTACTTACGAATGTGGAGTTGGTCATGAGGACTTTAGAGGTGAGGTTCTCGGCGTTGAGGATGGTCACACCCCCGTATGCGTCTCTGTACACTAGCTCCACATCTGAAAAAAGAAACAAGGACAAATATGTCAAGACTCAGTTAAGTACCGTTACGGTTACATGTAAAATACAAACAAGCATAACAATTCACAAGTAAAAAAAAAAACGTGGCCTTTAAAATTGTCCTGTTCACACATGCCCCGCTAAACGTGTTGTGTGGATAGCAAAATATTTTTAGCAGGCACTTATCGAAAAAAGTGCGTGACTATCGTATGCATTAACAATAACTAGGGCCAGTGATATTTCGCGAAAAGATTCCGAGGCATGATACAGTCCAAAGTACTGTAGGGTCGTCCAGCTTCTTTGATTGGCTAAAAAATGTTCTGGCCCGTGTCAACCGTTTGCGCACGAATCACGAAGGTTCAGTGTCGGAGTTACTTAGTCCTGAGCGGCTTGGTCAAAGACGAACACGGCACCAGCAGCCAATGGAGGTATAACAACAGCTGAGGTGTTTACATAGTATTGAAGTCTACTGTGTGCTCCGATTTTTACGCGAAAAGTCACTGGCCCTAACAATAACTAGAGACATGCAAAATTCGCGTTGTTATTCGGCGTCGGGCTAAACTTCACAGTACTGCTTGTACTGGAGTCGGCGTCGTTTCTCCATTGGCTGCTGAATAGATGTGAAGCCACGCCCTCTGTGACTGAACTGCACGTGATTGGGGCACACAATTGTAAAGTGTTCGTTTATTGGCGCAGAGTTACCCCGGGCGTGTCAGATAAAGTATGGTACAATGAAAACGTATTTCAAAGGTATACGTGTTTAAAGTTCAACGTGTCCCCAAATAACAACTCTAATTTTGCAGTTCTCTAACAGCAACTAGGGCCGCCTGTTTTTAGCGATAAGATTTATGCTCACGCCAGGCTCCAACTTCTTGCGTGCAAGCTTGCAAACTTCCTGTGGCTATTGGCTGCGTGTCTGTGTGAGAAGACCTGTTCTACTCGACTGGGCCAATCAGAATAACGTTACCCTGACACTGAACGTCCATGATTGGCTAGCAGACACTTAAGACCAACAAACTGCGATATTGTTCTGAACTAACGTGTTTCGGGGTTCAACTAGTAGCGGAATGTTTTCGCGAAAACAGGTGGTTCTAACAATAACGTTGTTACGATATCGTTCACTACACAGGATGCGTTGAACAGTAGGAACGGAAAGAAATATTTCGCGAGTTGATCTGAAGCCAAGGCAAACTTCATACTTCATACTAGTGTATATTTCAGTCGTCTGTGCAATTTGATAACAGTTTAATAGCCAGTCACACATGGAAGATAAAAGATACCTAATCGCGTGTAACCTGACCACGAGAGAAAATGACCCCTCACTGGAGCGGCAGCCAATCTACAAAGCTCTATGACTAAGTATACAGACTAACAAAGCTTTATATAGTTCATGACTTAAGTTATGGTACGGCGCCTAGTTAATCAGTAGTTTAAGTATTCCTTGCTAGTGTTTTGTGTTTACATTTAAGTTTCCCGCCGATGGCACAGCCGCCACGCCAGGACTACGCGACGGTTGGAAGCGGCGTCCCTAGCCTCGCTACAGGTTCCCTCTACTAAGCCACCCGGGAAATCTCGGGAGACGTGTTTGCGAGGCAGCACCTCTTAACTTTTTATTCATTAGTTCTGCAGTAAATTCTCCTCTTTACACTGCCATAACCCTCATTAGTTAGTGTGTGGTACCTAACCTTTAGTGTTGCATGACACGCTTCACCATACGGTTGTTACAGTAAATGCACAACGAAAAATACTAATCAAATACGGGTTCTTGCGTGGGATTGGCTAGTGATATGTTTTTTTTATGTCAGTTGGTTTTCTAAATTTACAAATGTAAACACAACCACAACATATTTCCAAGCCATAGAACTCAGCGCCCCCAAAGCTACGAAAAGTAATTTTTATGTAAATTTTTTAAATTCCAATTTATGTTAATGTCGGCATACTAAACGTTAATGCGAGTAATATTCATAACAAGTATACATCAGATTTATTCCTGGAGAGNGGGGGGGGGGGGCTGTTATAAAATTATTTAACTAATAATTTTTTTAAGACTATGACTTAGAAATTAATTTTTATAGGCATTAATCAAATGAGACGAAAATTAGGAACAATAATGATTACCAGTGGTTCTAATTGTGTAGGCCTATTTATGTTGTCATAAAATGTCCCATTGCTTCGTATAAAAATATATGTTAAAATATAATATATTTTTTTAAAAATTCATACAAACAATAGCAGTTTATAGATAAATAAAACTAATTTATACTCCAGGATGTAACAAGTTGAACTGCAGAAATTCCAAAACTTGTGCATTTTTCTATTGGTCTTTAAGTTCATTTGATACGCCCTTATTGATTATGAGTCAGTAATGAACATATGTGAATGGAGTGATTGGCTCAGGCACAATACGGCAAAAAATAGCTTCTTCTAGCAGTACACTGTAATCTGTTTTTGTTTGTTTATTTTATTCTAATTTAAAAACGTTTGTTTGGAAACTAGTTGTCAAGATAATTAGGCCTGCTGTACCGCCACAAGTAAATGAGAAGCAAATTTTGCATCACGTTACTGTGGAATGTGTGCAGTGTAGAAGTAAAGTTGAATTCTGACTAGCAAATACTATAGGATTCAAATGTATTATAAACTTAGAGATATTATCTGGTCATGGTATCTTCACATTTTTTTATTAAAAGCTATAAAATATGACGTGTTTGGTTGTTTTTTTAATGTGTCAGTTATCACAAGAGTTTTATACTTCTCTCATCATTAAAGCATATTATTTTTGGTTAAACTGAATTTTTACTTAAATTTTATCACTAACTATAATTTTTCATTTATTAGTGATACGAATACAACAGAAAGACAATCGGTGTGTAGGTAATGCATAGTAAAAATAGAATTTATGCCAGATATAATTGAACTGAGTGAGCACGAATGCGGCGTATTGTCCCTTTGGTGTAATTTTCTAGACTTGCTTAAGCTTTGTTTGCATCAGGCGGAGGAAAATTCTGGAAGTAGAATTTTAGCATGGCTTCAGAAAAGTTGGACGTTGCCGTGAATGGAAGTTTATAAACATTTCGTGGACTGCGTTTCATAAATGTTGTGTGTTGTGACGATACAAGATATTACTTGAGCGATAGAAGACAAATTTTGGCAATTTGATTCCAAGGAATTGTTTGCTAAACTTACACAAAAAAATATTTGCTGCGTAGAGAACGAACAAACTAGTAGAGTTGAAAGGATTTGGCAGGTGCTTAAAGGGAATGGTGAACGGAAGCAGTATATTTAGCCGATTTTCAATATAAGTCGTTTTCCAAAGCGTTTATCAAAAAATTTTGGCTCGACAAGACATTGATATTAATTTTCAACACTTTTTTACGTTGTTAGATGTTCACTGCATGCATTATTTTCGGAGCACTGATATAAGACAAAAAGTAGTTTTTTTTCTTATCTTCAATTAGTGCTTCGAGAATAACGAACGTATTGAATTTGTAACAATGCAAGGAGGTGTTCAAAATTTTTATTTGCGTCTCATCGAGTCAAAAATTTTGAAAAATCGTCTTTAAAACAAGTTGTGACCAAAATTATATACATATGCGGTTTTCGTGCACCATTCCTAGGACCACGTGTATTTGGAGAAAATATTCAACGACTGGTTGTACTCCAAAACACGCTACTCCAGATCCAGTATCGCGGTTGGATTATGTTAACCCGCTCGAGTCTTAGGTGTCTGCTCGCGAATCACAGACGTACATTATTGGAGTAACATCATTCTGATTGGCCAGTCAAGTATGAAAATGACTTGTCGCAGAGACACGCCGGCAATAAGCAAAAGAATACTGCTGGTATACTCGTAGGTTATTGGGATCTGGCATGTGCGGAGCGCTGGTGAAGGAGAAGTGAGGTGGAGATGGAGCAGCGGCGGAATGCAAAGGCGAGAGAACGCGAGCAATCGGAGGAAACGCGGCC
>NQII01006819.1:41999-84049 GCA_002778355.1 Clitarchus hookeri | reverse complement strand
CCATATGAACCTTGACAACATTATGATTATGCGGGAACTCTACCATTCCAATATTATCAAATATCGTGGCCATGACCTGGAAATGGGGCGTGACATTCTTAGTACTACGTAAACAGACTAAGTGGCTGTTTCACCTCAGCGTTCTTAAATGCTTTGTTTTATAATTCCACACGTTGCTTCACGATGTCTTCCGAAGAAACAACCCGAGTTTTACCGAGTGCATCCGAAGTGACTACTACATCGTTTACTGTGCATGCGCTTGTAGAATAAAAAAAGTATACGTATGATATTAATTTTTTTATCATGCAAAATAAACATTCATCCACACACTAGAGTAGGTTATATTGTAGGCAGTCCACAGTTAATAGGACTCAACCTCTGCAAAATGTCACTTCCCCTGCCTGCATATTGTATATTTTACCTGGAACAGTAACTGGCACGCACCAGGTAAAGTTGGTAATGACGAAGGGAAAGTAGTTCTATGTGTCAACTTTGAATTAAAAGAGTTTGCTAAACTTCCGTGAATACTGAAAATATTATTTTAATTTATAGTTTTTACGTATACGTACCATTGTAAAATATTTAGTTTTCCAACCATTCACAACTTTACTTGAACAATGTATGAATTAAGTGCTCATACCCACGGCAATGTTAATTTTTATATGGCGGAAGAATACACAATGTGCATAAAAGTAGATCTTAAGCAAGCTGGGCTTCCAAAAGTGCTCAGTTTACCGCGAACATCCTATATATTAGTATAGACTGGGAAAAACTGAGTTCCCAAACCCCGAGGTTATGTTAGATTAGTTTAGGTTGCTATTTTTAAAATTACGGAAGGAAAATTTTTGATCTTAAATATTGCAGATGTTCCGAGCATTTTCCGTAACCGTATTGAACGCATCATCGCGTGTTCTCGGCAAATCTCGGGAATTCGCTTTCCCCTGAGCGTTACGTCACAAAGNACCGTATTGAACGCATCATCGCGTGTTCTCGGCAAATCTCGGGAATTCGCTTTCCCCTGAGCGTTACGTCACAAAGAACTCAACTTGCATCCACACTACTTTTGTCTAACGGCAAAACAAAGTTTATATCGGTATTGGTTGTCGCGGAGTGTTAGGTAACTTCTTGGGGTGAACAATTTACATACATGGTTATTACAGGCGAATGACACAAAGAATGATAAATAAGGCGGTTTGAANGTCTTGGGGTGAACAATTTACATACATGGTTATTACAGGCGAATGACACAAAGAATGATAAATAAGGCGGTTTGAAATTACTCACTAGCGTTTCGAGCCAGTAGTTTTTTTTCTCTCACCGAAAAAAAAAATGGAAGAGGGATTTCCCACGACCAACGTTGGCTGCACTGCAAACAGCCGTGCCTATTTGCCAAGCACTGGCAGTTTGTGACAGGGGAAATTAATGTGTGTGCGGGAAACAATGGGCACTTTGGAGAATAAACAAGGTTAGTTGCGGTGCATCTGTGTACAGTGGCGTAGCACAGCTGTCGGCGTCAGAACTAGCCACGCCCTTCAGTTGACGGGCCCGTGACACACAGCGCTCGTGTGTGGTCCTGCGGCGACATCGCGAAACACGCTACGTCTTAGCGCTTTGTCGCACCGTCCTCGACCCCCGTGAGGAGAGGAAGATCCCTACGTTTCTCGTAGAGATAGAGCCAGCCCGAACAATGAGACCGACATGTGCCGGCTACACCCGAGTTTCATTGTTACTGCTCGTGTAATTGTAGAGTGCAAAAACAAGGGGGGTAGATAAGTGCGTGTTGTTTTTAACAGGATAAATCTTATTCAGCTACCGTACCATAATAGTTTTGGCTATTTTAAATTGTAAAAACCATTTATCCGCTTAGAATACTAACACAGAATAGTTAAAAAATAAGTAAGCAAAACAACAGCTTATACCGTTAACTCCAGCCGCTCACTCCAGCAAAATGGCGTCTAGGGCCAGAAAAAAATATCGGAACGCCATTTGCCAATCAGCGCCTGGTAACCTATATTTAACATCTGTATACTTAGCGATTCTGTGGTTATAGGTAGGGATAGTGAAATTTCGCGAAAAGATTTCAAGACAAGTTGTACTTCAAAACACTGTAGGGTCGTTTACTCATCTTAATTGACTGAATCACTTTTTGAAACTTGTTAATTGCCTGCACACGAACCGCGTAGGAGTCGTGGCGATGTTGCCAAATTCTTTCCAAGTGGCCCGGACAAATATGAAAACGCCTTCTGAAGCAGGCAGCAACCAATGGCAATAAATAAACTACGTTCGGTGCATATAGTATTGAAGTCTACCCTGTACTGATATTTTTTTTTTTCGCGAAAAATTACTAGCGCTGGTTATAGGTAGGGGCAGTGATATTTCGCGAAAATATTTCGAGACAAGATATAGTCCAAAGCACTGTGGGGTCGTCCAGCTTCTTTAGTAGACTAAGAAATGTTCTGGCCCGTGATAACCGTCTGCGCACGAATCACGAAGGTTCAGTGTCGGAGTTACTTAGTCCTGAGTGGCTTGGTCAAAGACGGACNTAACCGTCTGCGCACGAATCACGAAGGTTCAGTGTCGGAGTTACTTAGTCCTGAGTGGCTTGGTCAAAGACGGACAAGGCAACAGCAGCCAATGGAGACATAACAACAGCTGAGGTGTGTATATAGTATTGAAGCCTACTGTGTGCTCCGATTTTTACGTGAAAAGTCACTGGCCCTAGTTATAGGTTAGTTTTGGTGATAAAGTATGAAATTACTTATTTTTATATCATACTAAATTATCTTATGTCAACATGTCAGGATGGGCTAGTAAGCTGATAATAATTGGGAGAAACATAAGATCATTAAATACTGGTTATCAAAATGACTATTTTTACTAACAAATGTTTAGAAAAGCATATACTTACAAATTCAAAACAAACAACTTAAGGAGAAAAACATTATTTTGTTGTATAGATTTGCGTGCAAACCGGAGTTACTGTTTACTTTTCGGTAGAGACCTGAAAAATTCGCGACTTCAATGACCTTCAGGCTAGACTCTATAGTCTTTTGTACAGATATGCAGATATCAACTGCACATTGGTTGTCTGCCGTCACAGCGGAAGGCGAAGATTGGGCCAGCCTTCTCCAAGAGGTGCCAAACACCGCGTAGACCAATGGTTGACATTTTATCAACACACGTGTTTTGAATTCTAGCTTGTCCCGAAATGAAGGTCTCTACTTATCCGTTGTGAGTCTCGCTGAAGAGACGTGTGCTCACGTATTGGACTGGTCATAATTAGGTTACTCCGATATTGGACGTGTTTTTCTCGCTGGAACATATCTAAGACGCTCAAGAATTAAAATCATTCACCCACAACAGTGTAACTGCGCTCTAGGGTTTTGCAATATAGGTAGTCACAAAATCATTTATCGAAAATCAATTCCCGAAACATGTGACTCATTTCGTTTCTTACGTTAAAATATTGGTGATCGGCCACTTCGGCCATGTTCAGCTGGGCTCGGAATACGGGTTCGGGCTGTAACGCTACCAAGTGTACGACGAATCTACTTGAGTATGCGCACTTGGTTGGAAGCAGCAGTTCGGCTCTCAGCTCTTGCCAAGGTAGTTGGAGTCAAACGACGTGCTTCATGATTCACTGCAGCCTAATCAAGCCAAAACCAACCTAGCACTCTGGTGTCAATAACAACGACGCAGTTTAATGCCAAGAAGCGAATAGGTGTACGTTTGGCGACTAGTAGTCATGAAATCTCTTTCACTACCAGTTTCTTACCCCCCGCGTATTAGTTTCCTGATGCAACTGCAAATTAATTATTGTTGGCACTTTTATTTGAGCACTATTTGGCATTCTTCGAAACAGTTCGTCATTGTTTCGTTGAAGCTGTGCCTTTAAATTCGTCTCGGTTAGCCCTCTGGGCCTCCCATTTGTGTATTGCTAGTGTATAGGTTGGATATCTGTCTTGAGCAAATCAATGAGTGCATTTCTTACGATTTGGACTATTATTCTCTTACACACATTTTAAAATTTTCTCCAGATTGATTACAGAGACCAAAATGCTTCTAGGTTAAACAATTTTCTTGTAATTCTCCTACAAAGGCAATCAGAAAAAATACAGGAATAACATCTTATTTGTTGTATCACTGAGGTCTTGTGGTAGCTACAATATTAGTGTAATATACTTATTACTTTCTTTATGTGCAAAACGCTATTTTCGGGCATACCACCCAGGAGTGTAAGATTTCTGTATAGATGTGGCATACTATCTTTATCATCACGTGTCTCTGAGGGTTTAGTAACGCCCGAACATGCACTCCAGTGCCCACTGTACGTCGTTTGGCTCCACGCACTCCGAAATGGAGGTTGCCGTAACGTCTGATGACCAGAGAGACGCGACTCGGCGTCGATGGCGTCGTATTCGCGATGTAAAAAAAACACGCACGCGCGGCCTTCCCTGAGACGCGGGGCTGATGCAGAGGGATGGCCGTGTGTCCCTTGCGCGTCGCACCCCCTATCCCCCTCCCTTACGACCGAGACACTATTTCAATTTGGCCGGAGAGACCATTGTCGTCGGACGTGCGGACGTCGCCTCGTCCGGTTGATTTGGGAGGGGGGAGGGTCGTAGGAAGCACGTGACCACGATGGTCGTGGAGGGGAAAAGAGGGGCAACACTACGTGGTTAGTCGGAAGTGCTGCTGAAACAGTTCTACCTCACGCCACATCTCCCAGCATCAGGGGAGGGAATGGGGAAGAGATCTCGAGCGGTCCATTCTATCTCCGCGCCTTATAAAACTCAACGACCTTGCTGAGAGGTCTTCACTTTCACTCGGCCAGGACAAGCTTCTCTTCTCCTGGGGTAAATGGTGGCCCAATAAATTGAAATTTGGTGTGTGGTTGTACCCATCGGCTAATACAATAGCTGGTTAGAGTTTTATTGATGACTTAGCTCTTTCAGTAATGGTGTCTTATGTCTGGGGCATCACATATAGAGAAAATTCTGTGATTTGCACTCTGCACAGCAGAAAATTGCATCCAATAAGATACGTCCCCTACGAGTAGGATAAATAATTTATTTTTGAGAATACGTCCCCTAGTGTCACGAACAGCTGATGCCAATAAAATAAAGAACAAACAGATATGACTTGCATCGTATGCAATCTTTATCTACAAAGTGGTTAAAGCAGGTCCACCCGGACACTGGGATATCGTCCAAGTCTGTGAGCATCATGTACAGCTTCGTCAACGACATTTTTAAGTTCATCGCGGCAGAGGACAGTTGTCTCGCTTACAACAAGCGGTGGAATATAATATTTGAAGTATTGCCGCACCTGGAGTTTCCGTATCGCTGCGTAATCTATGGTTATGCAGATGATGGGTTGTCGTTTGTCCCAACTTGGTCTAGGTTTTAAGCAAAATAGAGGCGTGGTCAAGAGACTTCATTTTAAGTTCTCTAGTGACAGAACCTAAATGATAATACTTAAGAAATCACTCCAAACGACTCCCGTAATCCGGGTTGGAGGAAGGGTTGTCAGATTGGTAAAGGTCACGAAATATCTTGGAGTTATGATAGACAGTAAGTTACTCTTCCATGACCATGTTCGCTATGTGGAAGTCAAGACAGTGGTGATGTATTACAGACTGAGGACGGTGGCTCCAGCAATTAGAGGCTGTATCAATGGACGTTTAAGACCATCTACCTAAGTGTGTTTCTCTCTATATTATTTTACGCTAGTGCAGTATTGTATAACGTGGCAGTTAATGTCCATGTTCGAAGGCTTTAATTAGTGCGCAGAGAGTAACACTACTTGGAGTCACCAGCGCGTACACAACAGTTTCTTATTATGTATTGCAACTGCAATCAGGTGCTGTTCCTGTCCATCTTCTTGTGAGAAGGAAAAGTGAAATCAATGGTACCCGATACCCGGGAAGGCTGACTGCTAAGAGGAAGAAGGGGCGGTTCCAGAAGACGGTCAAAGAATGGCAGGAGAAATGGGACGCATCTGACAAGGAAATGCCTACATATGGTATATATCAGTTCTTGACCATCTAGGAGGTGACACAAGAAATAGATGAGATAGAGGAAGCGCAGTTAGATGGGTGTTCTCGTTAGACCCTGTGGTCTGTCAGGAAGTTGGTGAATGGTATAATTTGAATTTTCCAGTACATGAGCAGGACAGTAAGAAATCAGAGGAGAAAAACTGATCGTCTTATCAGGAGAAAGGAGACTGGGAAGATCAGAAGTGAGAGGAAGATCAGGAACGATCTCGGTAATACGCTGACAGATAATACGAAGTACAAAGAAAGGTTTCATCTAGTACAACAGAGAGCTTGGTGGAAGATAGTGGTAGCTCCCGAGAACAAGTTTGTTTTGATATACTGACGAAAACAAAATCAACACGGGAGTGCGGACTGTGCTCCCTGATTGGAGCCACAGAGCCAATGGAGGCCTATTTAGCAATTTGAAAGAATCCGTAGGTTATCGAGGCTAGAAGAACCTGGCGTCTGTACGGTCATGCTGAATATATTGGTATGCCATATGGAGGGCGGACATAGGATAATGTTTCCACACTTGGAGTTCGTGGACAGGGTGCTCATCGCTCAGATTCGACTGCCCACAGACTATGATATATTGAAAGATCGAAATACCTAGTACTTCTGGCATTGAGTTTTGAGGTTTGACCCCACCAGTGCTTACAGAAATGCTGTCAAGACCTACAGGAGCATGTTTAAATACACTAAAATTCAGGGGGTATAATGAAGTTAGGTATTAGGCCTGGACTACCCGGATGTAACAATTACCGGATTATACTTTATCTGGTTTCAGGCAAGACCACCAACCGAGGAAAGGATGAAGGGAACTGGGTAAGAAATTCAGGAGATCAACCGGGAAGTTACGCCCTATGAATGGGTATGTTGGGCTTTTTACGAGGACCAGATACTGAATTAATGTTTTGATGCTGGTGTGGTCAGGCTATGTCTGAAACGATCCCCAGTTTGGTGCTTCAGCTGCTGTGCCCTGGACAACTCACCCTTCCAGCCACGAAGATTGAACAAGAAAAAGAATATAGTTGTTAGAGATAAATGACAATGAACCTGATCGACTGGGTCGTGGCTTGGAATCGCAATGAAGCCAAGGAACACCGTACTTGGTGCTTCAGCTGCGCAGCCCTGGGAATCTCTTCCTTGCCCGACCAGATGCAGTCATTTCTCTCCACCAGCATCAACAGAATTTTTTCCAGATCGACATACAGCTGTTTGGGATGTTTTTCCCATTTATTCCTGCTGGGCCACATATGTGTGGGCAGAAGCTAGGCTACCAAACTTGCACCAAGTCTGGAATCCGTACAGTGGAGATGCAGGAGGTTCTCGTTGACAATGGAGATACTGCCATGCCTAGCTGAATGTGAAATAAGGCATAGGGCAGACGTGATGATGACAGTAATGGTTTATATAATGTAGAATGATTTCCGCCTAGCACGACACATCAAAATTGGCGATGTTACTGGTGATACTTCAACAACTTGGGCAGATTTTGGCTTTCGTTTGCAGGTAACTAAAGTAAGTTAGAAAGTAGTGCTCCTGAAATACCTTACTTTGGGACCGGCTCCCAGGAGGGGTGGATGGTGAGGCCAAGCTCGGTTCCACCAGAAACACTACTACAACAAGATGTTTAGCATCACCAGCCGCGAGTTACAGACAGCTGTGAGACACCTGCTGTCCGCGGAGCCGGTCAAGCACGCCATCAGCGAGGGCACCAAGGCAGTCACCAAGTACACCAGCAGCAAGTGAGCTGTACCACCCCCCTCCCTAGACTGTGCCTGTTTAGACCGCCAAACTGTGTGCAGAGCTTCATGTGTCTGAGGAATGTCTGCTGACGGGCAGCATTTAAGGAACGTTGCTAGCGTGTATTCAAGTTTCATTTCCTCCATATTTACCCAAAGAACATGTTTAAAAAAGAAAATAGTTAGCAAGGGGTATTTTCGCAATGATGTTTCAAGTATAAACGTTATGGTGCATAATTGGTAAAGTTGTATAGGGACGTAGGTTAAACCTTTCTTTTTTACAATTACCTCATATAAGTATAGGGTCGCAGCTATACGTCTTATAGAGACGTGTTGCAGAAAGAAAGATGAGCCGCAGTGGTGTATTGATTAGATTACTCGCCTCTCACTTAGGCGAACCGGGTTCGATTCCCAGCGGGGTCACTCCCGGATTTTCGCACGTGGGAATCGTGCCGCACACTGTCGCTGGTCGGTGGGTTTTCTCGAAATCTCCCGTTTACCCCGCCCTTGCATTCCGGCGCTGCTCCATACTCACCTCGCTTCACCCTCATCGGCTCTCAAGACCTCGATGTTAAGAATCGCCCAGATCTCTTCACTCCACTCCGAAATAATGACTGCTCGCGATCTCAGTGCCTTGCACGCAGAGGCGATGAGACATTTGATACACGTGCCTGGGTAACCCTTAAAGGCTCCTGTGTACCTGTAGCTGTTTTGCGCGTACAAGGCTCAGGAGCGCGGGAGCGATACGGGCGACAATAACACGCACATCCAGTGCTCCATCGCTCCTACGCGCAAATCGCTGAACCGGCGTGCAATGCTTCTGTCGTGTAGTGGATGGGAGTGGAGAGATTCCGGCGGCTCTTAACATCGAGGTCTTGAGAGCCGATGAGGGTGAAGCGAGGCGAGCATGTAGCATCGTTGGAATGCAAGAACTGGTGAAACGGGAGATCCCCGAGAAAACCCGCCGACCAGAGGCATTGTCCAGCACGATTCCTAAATGCGAAAATCCGAGAGCGACCCCGCACGAAATCGAACCAGGTTCGCCTAGGTGGGAGCTAGTAGTCTAACCACTACACCACCGCGGCGCCGAAGTGACTTTGATGTTGTGCGCTGTACATGACAGAATACACCGTCCAGTAATTGAAGCCGCTCATCACATATGACAGATACCATTCCTTGTTGAGAGTATATTCCACACTGTCATAAACATCTACTGCCAATGAAATGAAATGCAAAAACAGTTATATTGGTTCCGACATGTGACAGGTCGTGGTACCAATACAAGCACAGTCCCAGACCAAAATTCGTTTGTTAAAACGGCTGAAACTATATATTTCATCGTGATTAAAAGCTTTAAATGGAATCCCAATAAACAAATTTTAAACGCCTCAAAGATCGCGTCTGGTGATAGTGAAGCATTGCTTTGGGCCTTACCAATGATAAGCTAGACATTCCCGGGTATGGTCTACTCGCGGTTTCTTCTCACTTTTTCAACCAAACCTTTAAAAATCACCCCATGTATGACGTGTTTGGTTACGCCACGGTTCATAAGCATTGTGTCCATAAAAGGACATTATTTTTTGTAAAACTGTAATTTTGTTTATATTTTATTTATAAATTATAGTAGTTCATTTAAAATTAATATGAATTAAAACTGTGAGAAAATAAGTGTGTTGACTATGCCTATTAATAAATAGTTCTCATGAAAAATATTATTACACTGAGTTCGCACGAATGCGGTGCGTTATACCTTTGCTGTAATTTTCTTAACTTGGTTAAACTTTGTTTGCACGATGCGGAGGAATATCCTGGAAGTAGAACTTCGGCAGGGCTTCAGAAAAGAGTGAAATAACCATGAATGGACTGTGGCTGTATTTTTCGTAATTTAGGCCTGTAACAGCAGGATATTATTACATGCGATGAAAGCTTACGAAAAGAGCTAGTGATTTTTCGCGAAAAAATATAAGCAGACGGTAGACTTCAAAAAATTAAGCTTTTTGAGTACACAAAAAAAAAAAGGTGGAAGTAAAATATTAATAAGAAAATTTGTTACAGCAATACTATAAGAACCAACAACAGTTTTTCTACTGCCATTGGTTGCTGTCTACTTGAGAAGCAGTTCTCATTTCCGACCGGGCCAATCAGAATCCGGCAACATCGGCACGGCTCCTGCGTCATTCGTGTGCAGACAGTTGGCACGTTTCGAAAAGTAATTCAGCCAATCAAGATACGTGAACGATCCTATAGTGTTTTGAAATACATCTTGGCTTGCAATATTTTCGTGAAATTCCACTACCCCTTCCTATGAACTAAACTGCATATGCCACTTTGTATTTCTCTCTTTCTTTTTATGGAAACTGGGCAGGGAAGCTCAAAATATGAGTTTTTTTTAAAAACCATTTTCACAATTTAAAAAAAAATATATTTAGTAGGATAAAATTAAAAATTGGCGGCTGTATATAATAGTTTTTTACTTTTCCTGAAAATGAATTTTATTTACAGACCGTTTCTTAAGTGAAATAAGATCATACGCGCAAACACACTGATCTTACAGACAATAGTATTTTACTAGGAAATCCCCCTAATTAACCGTACACCAGCGATAAAACGTTTCTATAGAAAAAAGGGGGATAGAAAAACGATCACGAATCGGAATAATATTTCTGCCGACAAGGATTTCGTGGAAAGAAAACAGAACTCAGCAGGAAAAAAAAAGTTATTCCGAAGGGCGNGGGGGGGGGGGGAAGAACAAAAATAGCTGTAGAGAATTCCCGTCTCCAAACTCTGCCCTCTCGAAGGCATGTCGCATCGAAAGTTTATTTCCGCGCGGCGTTTGCATAGAGCCGGCCGCCGCCAACGCGCACGTGATCCTGGAGGAATGGCGCTCCAGACCAGGAGTTTCGGCTCGGGAGCGGATAGAGAAACTCCTGAACCACGACGCCGAGATCAGAACAAACTTAAAGGACAGCTGGGACCAGTGCTGCCAACACCCGGATAGACGATTCCACCAAGCCACGAGTGAAAATCCACCAGAATTCGCTAGATAATACGAATTTACGTAAATACGGCGATTCATCGTGAAAAGTCAAGACAGTGTGTTCTTGATTGGCTGAATTACTTTGCGACGCGTGTTAACGGCCTGAACACGAATCACGTAGGAGCAGTGCCGATGTTGCCAGATTGTGAGAGGCCCTGTCAAATACGAGAACGGCTTCTCAAGCAGACAGCAACCAATGGCAACAGGCAAATTGCTGTTGGGTGCTAATAGTGTTGAAGTACACCGTGTACTCGTATATTTTTCTCGAAAAATCACTAGCTCTAAACATTTGTTTTCTCACTGGCTGCAGGGAGACTGTCCCAGCAGACTAACGTTGCTCTCACACTGAACGTCCATGGTTGGTTTACGAAAAGCTGCGAATACGTAATCCAATCACAGAAGTATCAGGAAATCATAGACGTTTGGAGACTACCTTGTCTTGTAATAATTTCGCCAAAAGTCCACATTTCTAATAATTAATCTTCGAATGACAACAATACCCATATTTAAATCCAACTTAAAACTGTTTCACACATTTTAACTCATTTTTAAACATAGTTAAAATTACACGAATGCGCATGTTAATCGTAGTTGTGACAAAGATCGACATACGACCGAAACAACTCTAAAATAGTGGCGTAATACAGCCAATCCATAAACAGCAATTTCAGAAAGAGACCAAAAAAATGTTTACAACTCAGTATGGCAGCGAGCTCACCGTTAACGGAAGTTGCTCAGTACAGTAATAAGTGTCCGGTGTTTTTGTGAGCCAATAGGAAGGTTGTAAATGGGAAAACAAGAGACTAACGGAACTTATGGCCATGCAGTAGAGAATATGGGCGACTCACTTCTAGCTTGTCATAATGGTCAAAGTGTTAAAATAAGTGTTTATCGAATGGATTTAATGACTCCTATTTTTCTCTCAATTAACGATAAAAAAAATTCATTACATTAATTATTGACCACTAGATAATTTTGCCCAACCAGATAGCATCCAATATCGGCATCTGGTGGAAAATCCACTGAGTTGGCGATACTGTGGGATCCACCGGCTCTCCAGTGCCGCGTACGTGCGTGTGTGAGTGCGTACGTGCGTGTGTAAATGTTTGCGAAGGGGCGGAAGAGGGATGGAGTTTCATCTCCATCCGGGGAACATTCAATCTGGCGTGCCTTCCAACCCCCCTCCCCCCTCAAACACAATGCCTAGGAGCAGGGAGTGCGGGTATAGACGAGAAACCCCAGAAGGTGCCCCCGAAGGAAGGATCTGTTTGACCTGAACAAATATTAGTTCGGGCAAGGACGACCAAATACGTGCTGGCTATTGTTTAAACCAGAACGCAGATATGTTTGAACTGGAGGCAGATCTTTGCATTCGACCTATATTTTCTCTGATGATTGAGGTCAGTTCCGTCGTTTGTCTGGAAATGTTGTTTGTTCGTAATTTAGTTAGCTGTCGACCAACTGATCACAACGATCGCGTCAGTGTATTTAAGAGGTGTAGTTTTTTTTTTGTCATTCAAATGTGTGCGAATTCAGAGTCTCTTTTTTCGTAGTATACACACACGTAATATTTAAGAATGCAGGAGGGAAATGGTTGCTCGACTCACATACTCCACCCACCTCTCCCACAAAATGGCCTCACTGGATTGGAGGAACCCCGTTCATCAGTTATAGTCAATTGACGGTTACTTCCGACTTTTGTCAAGCACTGCTAAAGTTCTACTTTCTGGCTATTCCTCCGCCTCGTGCAAACAAAGCCGAACCAATTCTGGAAAATTACATTACACCGGAAGGACAACGCACTGCATTCGTTCCCACTCATTTTAACAATATTTTGCTCGAGAACGTTTTCTTGCCATTACCAACACGCCTTTTTCCTAGCTGTTTTTATTTGTATTGACTATAAATTAAACTTATAGGTTATAAATAAAATACAAGTAAAAGTCTAGTTTAAGCAAAAATATGATACTTTTACGTTAACAGAAATATAAAAAGTTTGTGAAATGAGACGTATGTAGGAAACTACCTCGCACATCGTACATGGGGTGCTTTTTCAACGGTTTGATTAAAAAAGTGTGACTAAACCGCAAGTAGACTACAGAGGAGGGTGGTTAAACTGTCGGGCGGCATCTGGACCGATAACGAATAGACCGCAACGTGTGATAACCAATCAGTCCCAAGGTTCTTTCCTGAGCCAAGCGCGGCCAGTCAACGCTCGGGTAATATTAAACATTAAAGGAATATGCCAGACAATTTCACTTCTATATCCGCCACGGATATGTACACCCAGCAAGGAGGGGGCAACCTGTGCGATGGGGCACGAGCATTACGGCCAAACCACCTGCTTATTAGGATATTCACCGTCAATTGAGCACTCTTGAAATCAACCTTTGAAAACGATATGTCACCGTCCGTACTCGCAGATATTTTAACGGGAACACTAGTAGATGGATTTGGGGGCTCCGAGGACAAGGGCTGGGTGCTGCGGATCTGCCGCCATCTTGGATGACGTCCCAGCGGCCATAATGCGTCCACTTACGCACGTATAGGGACACCTGAATTCCGCGAAAAGATTTCACGACCAGTTGTACTTCATAACAGTGAAGCTCAGATCCACTCCCTTGATTGGATGATCTAGGTGTTACGCGTCTTAGGTGTATGACCGCAAATCACAGACGTGCAGTATCGGAGTTGCCTAATTCTGATTGGCCAGTCAAGTAAGAAAATGTCTTCTCACAAAGAAACTCCGCCAGTAAGGAAAAGAAAACTGCTGGTATGTCCGCAGTGTCTTGAAATCTAGCATATGCGTAAATATTTCCGCGAAATTCGCCCCCCCCCCCACGCATGTCCCAATGCACGTGTCTACAATCACGACTTCCGAAGCTAAACTTTCAGATAATGGTGTCAAGAGTACATTAATTCCGGCGCTCCAAAAAATTCTATGAACGTTATTTCATAAAAATTTACGTTTGTTGCTTATTTTGTTTTTTAATTCGAGTTAGGTGACTGAGTATTTTATTTTCATTTATCTTAAATATAACTGCATTTANTGCTTATTTTGTTTTTTAATTCGAGTTAGGTGACTGAGTATTTTATTTTCATTTATCTTAAATATAACTGCATTTAAGTTTTGCTATTTTCTAATTCAAGTGAGTATTTTTTTTATTTACTGCAGTTTTATTTCCGTAGTTGTTGCTTGGTTTCAATATAAACTTACACGTCATTGAAGATCAAGATTTTTTAAATGTTGCCTTTCCATTTTTGTTTTTTCAATCTTCGCGCTTGGATATAAATTCAGCATTATTAACATTTACCGTTTGAGCGCGCTAAAATGCAAACAAAAAAAAAACTATTTATGACGCATCCGTGGACGAGAGTTGTGAATGATATTGTTACATGGGGCCTTGGGATAGGACCACGAGCTGTGACGTCAAACCACGTGATACAAATTTAAAAATTTAAAAAATAAAATTGTAAAATGTATTTNTAGGACCACGAGCTGTGACGTCAAACCACGTGATACAAATTTAAAAATTTAAAAAATAAAATTGTAAAATGTATTTTGTACAGAAGTCAATCTGACACATTAAAAAATAGTTTTTCGTATTTTGAAGACAATAGTAGCTCTTAGTACTTGAATTATTTAGAACAAATAATGTTATAATTTCTACACTTTCGTAACTGTAGCGGACAAAATATTGAATATTCTGTGTAGCATAACTCAAAACAATAAATTTTGAAAACTCATAAAAAATGCGCATTATGCAAATCGAAATGTATTAATGGTTGGATGTTCAACATTTTATTAATTTAAAACATAAAAAAAATGTAGCACGAACTTATGGACGTAACGTCGAGGCGTTTAAAATTGTTTACTAGGAATTCCCCTTGAAGGGCCTGTGCTGCGAATCTCGCCAAGTTGCCTCCCACGAGACGCAAGCATCTCGGCGGCAAAGCGCGCGGTAAATAAGCCCTTTGACGGAGCCGCCTCTCTACCTTGGGCACTGTGCAGAGTAGAAAGAAAAAGGCGGTGCGGAGTAGCGGGTCGAGATTTCGACTCGCGCACTCCCACGCGGATGCTGCCTTGCTATCGTTAGAGGCAGTGGTATTTCGCGGAAAGATTTCAAGTCAAGTCATATTTAAAAACGCTGTAGGGTCGTTTACCTGATTGGCTGAACTGCTTTTTTGACACGTTTTAACTGCATGCACACGAATCACGCAGGGAGNGTCATATTTAAAAACGCTGTAGGGTCGTTTACCTGATTGGCTGAACTGCTTTTTTGACACGTTTTAACTGCATGCACACGAATCACGCAGGGAGCCGTGCCGATGTTGCCGAGTTCTGAGCGGCCAGGGTAAAATATGATAACGCCTTCTCAAGCAGACAGCAACCAACGGCAATAGACAAACTGCTGTTGGGTGCTTATAGTTAGTAGAGACCTGAAAAATTCGCCAGTTCGATGACCTGCGGGCTAGACTCAACAGTCCTATGTACTAATATGCCGATATCATCTGCGCATAGGTTGTCTTATGTCACAGTGGAAAGCGGCGATTGGGCCAGCGTTCTCCAGGAGGCGTCAAACACCGCGTGGACCAATGGCTAAAGTTATATAAACACATGTGTTTTGAATTCTAGCTTGTCCCAAACTGAATCCGCGAACTCTTCATATCGCTACTTATAGTATTAAAATCTACCATGTACTCATATTTTTCCACGAAAAATCACCTGCTCTAGTTATTGTATAAGAATGCTCAAGTAAAAAGGAGTAACGTGGTGTGTGGGTGTTACTGCTTCAAGATAACTACCGTGGAACCGCAGAGTACAGGCTGTTCCCGGTGGACTCAGCGCGCCTGAAAGCCCTGCGTAAGATCACATGGGCCCGAGAACCTGTTTTTGCGTTCGAGGCGCAGCTATACGGGCGACAATAACACGCGAGCCCAGCGCTCCGTCGCTCCTACGCCCAAGACGCTGAACCTGCTTGTAACACTTCCGTCGTTACGCTTTCCTGTGCAAACCATATCTGCAATAGTAGGGTTTTACTACATGCGACGAAAGTCCACATATTTAACTATGACTGTACGGTTTTACGCTTATCCTAATTCTTAAAGGAACTGCGCAGGCAAGTTTTTTAATCTTGTAATACACTTAATATGATAAAAACTAAAACTTGTGGGCTTAAATGAATGTTTTTATTATATTTTCTGGCAAAAGATCGTATACCAAGGAAATTTATTTGCTGAGATAAACGAAAATGAGGAAACAACGAATATACAAAAAATATGCCTGGACTACTAACTCTTAAGGTATACTTGTATGCAATGCACACTGTGTATTCCTCCGTCATAAGTAAAATTAATGATGCCATGGGTCTCTTCACTTTGTTCGTACGTTGGTAAAGTGAAACTGCGAAAAGTTAATATTATACAAAACTGCCNATGCCATGGGTCTCTTCACTTTGTTCGTACGTTGGTAAAGTGAAACTGCGAAAAGTTAATATTATACAAAACTGCCAACTCTTACACTTATTTGAATTAAAAACAGAAGGCAAATTAAAACAATTTCAGTATTCAGAAACGTTTCCACAACACTTTTAATTCAACGTAAAGGCCTGGAACTACTTAGCCTCCATCGTTACCAACTTTACTGGACTCATGTCAGACATTGCACTCGTTGAAGTACATGCAGGTGTGGCCAGTGACATTTTTCAAAGGTTGATTTCAAAAGTGCTCAAATAATCGTGAATAGCAAGTGGGAATTGTGCCGGACTATGCCGCTAGTCGGTGGGTTTTCTCGGAGATCTCCCTTTTCCCACGCCCTGGCTCCATTTTCACCTCATTTCACCCTTATCGGCTCTCAAGACCTCGTTCTTAAGAGCCGCCCAAATCTCTCAACAACAACAGATATTTNCCTCATTTCACCCTTATCGGCTCTCAAGACCTCGTTCTTAAGAGCCGCCCAAATCTCTCAACAACAACAGATATTTGGGCCGTGTCCTGCGTGGGATTCATATTCGATCGTCAGATTCAGGCAGCAAAATTCAAATACATTATAAGTATGGANCCTCATTTCACCCTTATCGGCTCTCAAGACCTCGTTCTTAAGAGCCGCCCAAATCTCTCAACAACAACAGATATTTAGGCCGTGTCCTGCGTGGGATTCATATTCGATCGTCAGATTCAGGCAGCAAAATTCAAATACATTATAAGTAGTGANAGGCCGTGTCCTGCGTGGGATTCATATTCGATCGTCAGATTCAGGCAGCAAAATTCAAATACATTATAAGTAGTGATAGTGATAATTGGCGAAAAAATCTCGAGACAAGATAGATTTCAAGACACTGTCGTGTCATCCAGCTTTTGTGATTGGCTGAAGCCTGTTCTGGTCCGTGCCAACTGTTTGCATACGAATCACGAATGTACAGTGTCCGAGTTACGGGATACTGAGTGGATAACTGATAGATAGAAACCTGAAGAATTCGCGGATTCATTTTGGGACAAGCTAGAATTCAAAACACATGTGTTTGTATAACTTTAGCCATTGNGATAGATAGAAACCGGAAGAATTCGCGGATTCATTTTGGGACAAGCTAGAATTCAAAACACATGTGTTTGTATAACTTTAGCCATTGGTCCACACGGCGTTTGACGCCTCCTGGAGAACGGCGGCCCAATCGTCATCTTCCACTGTGACAGCAGACAACCAATGCACAGTTGACATCGGCATATCTGTACATACCCTGTAAAGTCTAGTGTGCAGGTCATTGAACACGCGAATTTTTCAGGACCCTAGGTATAACACCAGCCAAGGTGTATATGTGGTATTGAAGTCTACTGTGTGCCCCGATTGTTTTTTTTTTTGCGAAAAATCAGCGGGCCTAATTATGAGCAACGACAGAGTCCTGCGCGCCCACGTGCATCAACCAGATGCAACGAGCGTCGAAAAAGAATCTCCAATAATTTGAAATTCTTCGCGCGTCAACAGACTCCGCTGGCATCAGGGCCAGAGCAGTACTGGAAACGAAGACTGGAAATTTAAAGGTTTTAAGTTGATTATCGAAGTCGTTTGTAAGAGGCGGACGTTATGGGACATGAGAGACAAAAATTATCACAAGTGGCATCCTCATATTTCTTAGCGAAAAAGCACTAGCGCTAATTACGGATGACTTTGCTGGTCAATTGCTTGTGTTTCTTTCCTTGTACGACATGCTGTTGGAGAGTGTCACCATTTTTTTCTGGCATGCACTGTTGGATTTCGCAGTATAAGGTCGCTTCTTACGTGGGATGCAAGAGGCGCTCGCCAGCTTCTCGCGCCGAATGTCCTACGTGGAAGCTGCAGTTTCCACCCTTCGCCCATCAGTGCCTGGCGACTTACTCGCCGCCCGGCAGACTAGCCAATAGGTAGGAGCAGTGATATTTCGCGAAAAGATTACGAGACATGATAAAGTCCAAAGCACTGTAGGGTCGTCCAGCTTCTTTGATTGGCTAAAAAATTGTTCTGGCCCGTGTTAATAGTTTGCGGCGCACGAATCACGAAGGTTCAGTGTCGGAGTTACTTAGTCCCGAGTGGCTTGGTCAAAGACGGACACGGCACCAGCATCCAATGGATGTATAACAACAGCTGAGGTGTGTATATAGTATTGAAGTCTCCGATTTTTACGCGAAAAGTCACTGGCCCTACCAATAGGGAATCTTTCGCATGCCGCGGTAGCCAACCATATACGAAGCCCGTTCCCCGGGCCTCGCGCAGCCAATCAGCGTATGGGCACGCCCGCGTCAAAGGGAGATACACGCCATTTAGCCTCTGAGGTGGAACGGCCTATGAGTCTGGTTGGCTCCTCCGCTCTGTGTTGTGTACGGTTTCTTATTGGTTTCCTAGGCGTCCAACGGGCTGTGCCTTGACGCCGATTGGCTCATGTCCCCACTGCGTGTTGCTAGGGAGCGACTGCTTGGTAACGGGGCGTGTGTGAGATGTCTGGAAGTTTGGGATAAATAATTATATTTGGAAGAAATAACTACGTTGACTCAAAAATTATGATTATAGTTACGTGCATTTCTCAAATTCATTTGGCAGCAACCTGCACTAAGTCTACAGTTGTTCATTCATTGGTAGGACCAGGATAAATTTGCAGATTCAATTAACATTAGGCAATAGTAAAAAAATCATGTGTTTACTTGAATATAAGTTCATAACTAATTATCTGCTGCCCCAGTATGTGGCTAATTCCACCCCAAAACAAGCAGCACGGGATTCAGTGCTTTTTTTTTAAATCCTTGAAGGCTTGTTATCCACTCACAATCCTCGAGGGGGCGTATTGCAAACAGTAATCCAGAAGAAAATGTCACCTAAATGTACAAGTGTTTGGATTCTAGTTTTGCTTTAAGTTTATTTGCGACAGTTTGCTGTTACTATTCCTCGGTTGCTGCGATGACGATGGGGGTATTTCTATTCGACTTGGTTTCACGTGATACGGTCGTAGTTGCGTATTATTCCTACATGTTCACTACTGACTGAAGTTAAATACGGAGTGTCAGAACTACCGTCGCAGCGCTAGAATATACACGCTTGACGTCTAACGTGCATTGACAAAAAAATATGGCTGTAGGCGCCATGTAGACTTAAAAAAAAAAAGAACAGCCAACCGACGGATAGTAAGTACCATCTGAATATTGTTAACATACATAGTTATACCATCAGAATTGTTTATTGTATTCCTGCCTGCGATTGTTTTCTCTACGGTACATATGATAGCTACAGCAGGGCAGATACGTACAAAGTACCTCCAACACAACAACTTCAACAAAATTTATATGTTCCCACAACAAATAGGATTGTAACAGCCTTAAAGAATATTCTGCTGCTGCTGCCCTCAAACTCGATTATTAAACTGAGTGCGCACGAATGAGGTGTGTTGTCCCTTTGGTGAAAATTTTCCAAACTTAGTTCAGTTTTGTTTGCACGAAGCGTAAGAATAGTCTGAATGTAGAACTTAAGCAGCTATTAAAAAAATTCCAATTAACTATGGAAGGACTTTGTATGCTCACACGGCCTTGAATTGAAAAACACGCACAGGAAACTACAAGCAACGGCTAAGGAAACATTCACCTCTTAACCGACACTTAAGATACTTCACATCTAGCTTGTTGCAAGCGACAATTTCGCTGTGTAATTTCGCCGAGTATTGTGCAACGGATCGCTACAGACACCTCGTCTTTCTATCCCTTCAGAGTCAGTTTTTACATTTAAAAAAAAACAATTTTTTACCTTTAACAGTAGCAGAGTAATACCCAAATGCATTACCTCCAGAAGACGGTTAAACAACAACTGAATTGAAGTTAAGGAAAGCATGTGGTGTTTGAAGGATAACCCCGCGAGACACGTTTGAAAATTCATTTATATTATAACTCAATCCAAAATGCATGTTATATGTGACCACGAGGTCATTAAAATGAGAATATTTAAAGCTTCAATACTTCTTAAACAGTTGAAAACACTATCTACGAAACATTTTAAAAATGTTTACAAAATATCGAAATGAACCTCAGGCAAGGCCGTAATAATAAAATATTATTATAAACCTGGATTGATTAAAAACAATACACATTGAAAAATTGCGTGTACATAACTTGGGTTTCCTCCAGTTTTATTTTCCCCATGATGATAAAATTTGAGGAACGTTCTCCCCCTACTCTCTCAGGCCTGTTTGTCGGTCTATTTATACGGGCTTGAAGGGTGAAAATGTCTGTTTATACAGAAAAATTACCCGTCTCAATCTCTCTTGAAGCATAAAAATCCTTCCATGTGTGGTGGCAGGTCAGTTCAAATGACGTCACACCACGCTACGTGTGCAGAATGTTCGGAAATTAAACGTCCACACTGCGCAATGTGATCCCTTATGAAAAATAACGTCGAAAATATAAAGGGCACTGCATACCTAAATAGAATGTTAAAGGAGAGATGAACATGTGAATATTAGGCTTTCAAAACTCATTTTCGCAGTATGCCTCGTACAACGCCTACAAAGTCCACAGCAGAAAGATGACTTATGATTTCCATATTGCTGTTGTGCTGTTTTACACCTCTAGCCATGTAACAAAAACCAAAAGTGAACGTATTTCCTTAATTTTAGTGACAGGGAACATTCACGAGTTCATCGATATGCTATTACTAGAGACCTGAAAAATTCGCGTTTTCATTTCGGGACAAGCTAGAATTCAAAACCCCGTACGCTTGTATTGCTAATGCTATTGGTCTACCCGTTAAATTACACCTCCTGGACAACTCTGAGCCTATAATAAATACACAGTAAAATGCAGACCGAATCACCGTCTTCCGCTAATACAACAAGCAACCAATGAACAGTGATATCTGCATGATTTTTCATACGAAATTAGAGTATAGCCTACGGGTCATTGAACTCGCGAATTTTTCAGGTCTGTAGCTATTACAATATCGCAATTCTCTCTATACTAGAGCTTCAGTTTTGTGTTTATTTCTTACTGCTGCGGCGAGTTGAAAGTTGCGCCCTTGACGAGTAGCAAGTAATTAAGTCCTATTTTCCTTACAGACTTGATGGTTGGTTGAGAGATTTGGGCGGCTCTTAAGGTGGCCGCCTGGTTGAAGGAATTTCGCACGTCTGAGGCCTAAAAGCGTGGGAGCGCTAGGGGCGACCGAGACATGCGCATCGACTCTCTCATCGCCTCTACACGCAAAGCACCGAACTGGCGTGCAGTCTTGCCGTCGATAACGCGCCTCTATGAGACTTCCAGCGGAGACCCTATCATTTTATGACGTAGTAATAAAAATGAAGGTATGATGCACGTCCCTATTCCTTTTTTATGTTTTGCACCGGAATGTTTATACCTAAAAATGACCGTGAAAGCACCCGTTTGAGCAATTTTTGCTAACAAAAAAATATACTTTAGAGATAACTGGAGGAACTGAGAAACGTATATAGACGTGTAACGTTTCTTAAATGTTATTCGTAAGCAGACCTCACTCAGACACGTTGGACGGTTGTTAAATAAAACGTTTTCTGCTGGAGCTCAGCACACTGTTCGGCGGCCTACCCAGGTGGCCGCCTTAACAACGAGGTCTTGAAAGCGGAAGAGGGTGAAATCAGGTGAGAATGGAGCAGCGCGGAAATGCAAAGGCTGGGGAAACGGGAGATGCCCGTCATTTTTTGAGATAAGGACTCCACACGAAAAGTTGTCTGATATTTTTGTGGCGCTCTAATATTTGATCATCTAAATCAGTAAGGACAGGAAAATTTCGCGTTTTAGACGACCCGCATGTTAGTTAGACTCCACTGTCGTATTCATTTTCTAGCCTCACCTTTGTGTTCATTGGTTGCTGCCCGTCAGTGTATGCACCAGGCGGCACGGAATTCGGAGCTTGTTTTCTTGCAGGTCTGTTATTGGCTCAGGGTTCACCTGGGCGTGTGACTGATAAGTTGTGATCGAATTGCAAACATAACGGAAATGTCCATGAGTTTGAATTCTAGCTTGTCGTAAAATGAATTCGCGAAATTCTCCAGTCCCTATAAATGAGTAAGCCTTTTGCTTTAGTTAGAGCTAGTCATTTTTTGCAAAAAAATATGTGTACACGATAGACTTTAATGCTACACTGAAGAGAAAAAATAACTGGTACACCTGCCTAATATCGTGTAGGGCCTTCCGAGCACGCAGAAGTGCCGCAAGACGGCGTGGGATGGACCGGACTAATATCTGAAGGTATGCAGGAGAAAATTCATACCATGAATCCTGCAGAGTAGTCCACAAATCCAATCTGCGCCAATTTGAGAAAGGGTTGCACGTCTGTCACGTTTANACTGAAGAGAAAAAATAACTGGTACACCTGCCTAATATCGTGTAGGGCCCCCGAGCACGCAGAAGTCCCGCAAGACGACGTGGCATGGACCGGACTAATGTCTGAAGGTATGCAGGAGGCAATTCACACCATGAATCCTGCAGGGCAGTCCACAAATCCAATCTGCGCCAATTTGAGAAAGGGTTGCACGTCTGTCACGTTTAATGATTCTCGTCAGTCGTCGTTTGTCCCGTTCTTTCACGATCTTTTTCCGGCCGCAGCGATGTCGAAGATGTGATGTTTTACCGGATTCCTGATATTCACGGTACACTCGTGAAATTGTTGTACGCGAACATCCAAATGTTATTGGCTACCACGGAAATGCTATGTCCCATCTCTCGTGCGCCGACTATAACACCACGTTCAAACTCACTTAAATCTTGATAACCTGCCATTGTAGCAGCAGTAACCGATCTAGTTGCCGACCACATCGTGTTACTCTGATTGGTTCCATACCTCTGTTATTTGCATACGCACGCCTATACCAGTATTTTTGGCTCTTCAGTGTATAAGCACCAAACGGCAGATTGTCTATTGCCATTGGTTGCTGTATGCTTGAGAAGGCGTTTAATATTTGACCGGGCCGCTCAGAATTCAGCAACATCGGCACGGCTCCTACGTGGTTCGTGCGCAGACAGTTAACACGTGTCAAAAAGTAATTCAGCCAATCAATATAGGTAAACGACCCTACAGTGTTTTGAAATATAACTTGTCTTGAAATATTTTCGCGATATTTCACTCCGCCTAGCGATAGCGTTCTTCTAAAATCGTGGCTGCTTCGGAGACGCTTCATGCACTGTACTTGCCAAATCAATGCACGTATGTCGTGACATGTTTCGTAGCGCTGTGAACAGCGGGATGGAAAATTGCAGCAGGAGACCAGCCATCAGAACGAAACGAGTTTGTTTGCCTCTGAAATGATTGGTTCGCCAGTTCAAGAAGTTTCGGTGCTTCTGACTACGGTAACTATGTGCTATTTTCGCTGCTATTATGAGACCCAGGCAGATATAANCAAGAAGTTTCGGTGCTTCTGACTACGGTAACTATGTGCTATTTTCGCTGCTATTATGAGACCCAGGCAGATATAAAATTGAAAGGGCGAGTTCGTGATAGTCCGATAGAAAACTGCGAAAGTGTTTTCTATTTTAAAGGCATCTGTTTCCAAGAAATCAATATTTTTTTGCAGTGAAGTGACCTCAAACATATCGACAGTGAAATAAAACAGCAAAAGATATTAAGAAAGTAAGGTAAACCAAGCGCTGGAGACAAGTACTGTGTGTAACATTTCAGAACAGTTCTAAAATAATTAGTTTTTCATAGCTAGAAAAAAACATCGACAATTTAAACTTTAATCCTAGCTTCTTATCTTTCTTAATCTAATTAAATATGTTCGTAATTTAACAAATGAAAATAAAAATGATATTTAATATATTTCTTTTCGTGAAAGTGAAATCAGGAGCAATAAAGAAAATATTTTCATATTTGGAATACACACATAAAATTAAAAAAGTAACCCTTAAAAAAAAAAAAAGAGAGTAATTGTTTTAGTGAGCGAGTGATGATATTTGGGCGGCTTTTAACATCGAGGTCTTGAGAGCCGATAGTAATGGTTTTAGTTCGGTTTAATATGTACTCAGAATATATTAATGTTTCAGATATTCAGGAATTACAAAAGACTACCATTATTAAAAAAAAAAAAAAAAAAATGCGAACCATGTTATTTCTTGTTCACATAAAATGTTTAAAATAGGTAATGAGTGGTATTTTAAAGATAGTAACTATCTGTTTTCCAAAAAAATATAATAATCGAGGTTTTACAAGTGATTATACGAAATGCATTGAGTACTTTTTTTTACTGAAAATGTTACATGTAATGCACATAAATCTACCGGTGCTTAATACAAATGTGAAATAATGATATTTGAGAATATATGTAATGTTGGAAAATCCGAAAATGGCGAGGGACTCAAATAACATACAAAATTAAGGTACGATAATACAAAAGTGCACTCTAGTAAGCCACAATAAGTTAGTTATATCAGTCAGTGAAATAACTTTTGCTGAAAGTCAGTTGATAAACTGTTACCATCTGGCTAATCAAACACAGCAAATCACATTACAGCCTTCTTTGATCCGTGTTGACAATGCCTGGAAACGAGAACAACATGCGTGTTTTGATTTCCAATCAAATGGAATTAATTTTTATAAGCTGTTGGTTGTAGACCACATTTTTAACATGTCGATTATATGTTCACCTGATGTTCTTTTTACAATAATCTTACGTTCATCTTACAATTTTTTCTTATGTTCATCTTATTCTTACGTTAATTTAACGTTCGTTTATGTTCGCCTTACAGTCTTCATATCTTCATCTTATTCTCTTCTATTTTCATATTAGTACACTTAACGTTCCTCTAACGTTCATATTTAATTCATTTTACATGTATCATGCTTTCATCTCGCATTCAATGTATGGTCTTCTTACGTACATTTCACTTTTCTCTTAACCCGTTCAATTCCCGTGTACATGGTTCGAGGTCTTGTTGCATGTGAAGGATATTGGTGTTCAGCACTGTACACAACACGGAACCAGTGGCCTGTGTTTCAAGCGTCTTCCTTATAAGTATAGATATGCAAAATTCGGGTTATTATTTGGCGTCGGGCTGAACTTCACAGTACTGCTTGTACTGGAGTCGGCGTCGTTTCTCCATTGGCTGCTGCATAGTTGTGAAGTCACGCCCTCTGTGACTTAACTGCACGTAATTGGGGCACACAATTGTAAAGTGTTCGTTTATTGGCGCAGAGCTACCCGGGGCGTGTCATATAAAGTGCGGTCCAATGACAAACGTATTGCAAAGGTACACGTGCTTAATGTTTAACGTGACCCCAAATAACAACGTGAATCTTGCACGTCTCTACTTATGAGTAATCCTATTTGTTGAATGTCCTGTATCTCTCATTTGTTAATGGTTGATGCTGACATCAGTCAACATGCAATGCGTTGATTACTGGCTGCGAAAGCGTTCTCGACACAGGTACAGCATCCATCAAAAAAATTTAACGATTGCAACACTGGGACTAGCAAATTAATTTTCGACTGGGCGGGTTACATTTTCCTTTCCGTTTTTTTCGCCTTATGCTCACCTTACGTTATTCTTAATCTTAAATGAGTTTTGCGTTCGTAATTGAAAGTAACAGTAATGTAAGACTGACTTAAAAGGAACTTAAAATTAACGTCTTAAAAATCTGGTTTTTAGCTATAAGTAGGGCCAGTGATTTTGACTTTTCGCGTAAAACTCGGAGCACACAGTAGACTTCAATACTATATACACACATCAGCTGTTGTTATACCTCCATTGACTGCTGGCGCCGTGTCCGTCTTTGACCAAGCCACTCAGGACTAAGTAACTCCGACACTGGACCTTCGTGATTCGTACGCAAACGCTTAACACGTACCAGAACATTTTTTTAGCAAATCAAAGAAGCTGGATGACCCTACAGTGCTTTGGACTGTATCTCGTCTCGAAATATTTTCGCGAAATATCACTACCCCTAGCTATAAGTTTATATGCTGCCGATTTATTTTTGTCTTCTTCGGAAACCGCTGGAGCTGACAGCCACAGAGATAACAACTCTTCAGTGTCCGTCCCTGTCATGCACAAGATAAATAATCAGCGCTTCTCGAAGAACAGCCTGAATCCGACGATTGAGCCGTCATTGTTGGTTGGCATCACAATGGACTGCTCACAGCACGATGCTTTGAAAACTTGCTCCATTCTTGTCCATTCGAGAGATAGCAGAAACATATCTCTGGCACAAACGAGGAAGAATAGGGCAGAAATATAAAACGAAGGGGAAGAAGGTTGGGGCGCGGGTGATGTGGCTGAATATCGAGAAAGCCTCTCGAGCTTACCCCTCCACAGACCGAGGGACCAGTCAGCAAGCTCTCACGCTGTGAGGAAGTCATTGTCCGAGGGAGATGGATGCGGATGATATTTATTGGTTTAACGATCCAGGTCCTCCATTCTGCTTCGACTTCTATGGACACGGAGTAAGCCAGTGGCTAGTTCGATGCGGTGAAAGATGCCTTGCTTTCCTCTGTACGTGATATTTTTTTTCTAACCTACCCCTTAGTGGAGCACGCATGTATATAACCGAGGCTACGTTCATATGGAAATTTCTTTGCTGTTCAAGGAAAATCTCACGCTTTTGTGGTTCTGGTCTAATGTTCCGCTGGACTTTACCGTAATTTAAGTAAAAAAATTACAACTAGTAAACATTTCAATTCGTAAGAGTAAAATGGTTCTTTCTCAAATGAACACATGGATTGTAAAACCTGTTGCACTTGTAGCTACACACTTATTCGTACACTGTCAACACGCGACTCCATTGTCCGACGACCAGCCAATAATAAACTTTGTATAGTACAGTAGGCGTGTCCGACGTAGCAAGGACCAATAGGACGAAGGCAAGTGGAAAACGCTGAGACAAACACAACTAATATTGCTGTAGTGGAGAATACACGCAGCTCACTTCAACCTTGTCTTCGGTGCCAGTGTATTTGCGCCGTCCTAAAGGGTTAAAACTAGGAGGAGAGTCGAAGGTCCTAGGTAGGGGAAGAGTCCTAGGTAGGGGAAGAGTCCTAGGTGCGTCTCAGAGCTGAGCCCTATGCACCTAGGCACGCAGGGAAGGTTATAACTACAAGGGCAAATGCTCGCGGCTTTACTGGGATTGGGCAAACATGACCGCGATTAGGGCCTTGGCAACCACGAACCGCTGCCCCAAGCAGTATTCTATCCCGACTGTTTCCTGCGAACACATGGCATTTTTCCACCTGCATATTCCTACTGGGAGCAACAACAACAAAAACTTATGTTGCTCTATCGGAGGCCATGTTAATGAGTTGATACTGCAAGAAAACCTTTTCTAACATAAACTGTCGAAGGCACGAAGCTGGTTGTCATCAGAATGTAGCATGTATCATGTTCACACGATTAAAGGTTGAATCTCAGTTTTGATGTCGTAGAAAAAGACATCTTGAAAAATGTAAGGGTCTTCCTGCACCCGCCTGTTAAGCGTTATCGGTGGAGAGTTCCTGATAAATGTGAGGGTTTATCTGTAAATGTTGAGAGCAGATCTTTGCTCCCTTCCAAGACAATAATGCAAGTAATGTGACAATACATTTACATATGCATACGACTCAAGGAGAGATGAAAAAAGTATGCACGTGAGGGGCACTATTCGTATGACATATCGATGTGATAAGTGAAGACGAATGCATGCACGTGTTGAGAATTTAAATGGGTATTTGAAACTTTGTAAATTAAAGAATATAAGGATGTCTGATGAACGACAAGGTTCACAGTTTTAAGTCGCTAAATGGTTTTCAAGCTGTCTCTAATTTTATATCGGATATTACGCCCGTCACTTCATCATAAACATCTGATTGTACAACACCGTCTACGTCAGTGCTCTGCGAGCCAAAACTTAATGTTAATGACTTTTTTTTTTTAAACGAACTGCATTCAGGGGTTTTATGAAATAATTTTTTACACNATAAACATCTGATTGTACAACACCGTCTACGTCAGTGCTCTGCGAGCCAAAACTTAATGTTAATGACTTTTTTTTTTAAACGAACTGCATTCAGGGGTTTTATGAAATAATTTTTTACATCGAATATGTTATTTACATCGAGAGATGTTTTCTCTTACTTGTCAATTATGAAACCTAACATAATAACCCAACTTATCGATGAGGTGGAAAAATATGTTTTTGACGAATATAATATTTGGCTGGACTGTAACTATACAAAACCAGAGCCTGATGATGGTGAGTATTGCAGTAGAGTCTTAAAGAACTTTGAATGTAGATGTGTATCATGCATACATAATAGAAAGCATTGTTGTTTATAGTATACACAAGTTATGTTAAGAGGTAAAATAAATGTTTACCAAGGGTTCGGGTTGGACCATGTCTTCAGTAAACAATCTAGAACTGTGAACAAGTGGGCAGTATCCACTTGGTAGAAAGATACATACCGATTTCCCTCTACCTGAGTACNAACCAGAGCCTGATGATGGTGAGTATTGCAGTAGAGTCTTAAAGAACTTTGAATGTAGATGTGTATCATGCATACACAATAGAAAGCATTGTTGTTTATAGTATACACAAGTTATGTTAAGAGGTAAAATAAATGTTTACCAAGGGTTCGGGTTGGACCATGTCTTCAGTAAATAATCTAGAACTGTGAACAAGTGGGCAGTATCCACTTGGTAGAAAGATACATACCGATTTCCCTCTACCTGAGTACNTAATCTAGAACTGTGAACAAGTGGGCAGTATCCACTTGGTAGAAAGATACATACCGATTTCCCTCTACCTGAGTACAGAGACTTACAACATAACTTCCCTTTCGATTGACGGGATTATGATATAAATTACTGCAACCGCAGAAAATTACTCAGATGTTAAGCATACATGTGCGGTGTCGGTAGTGCGTGAAGATATCAGTGAGGAGTCAGCAGTAAGGAGTCAGTGGTGAGGNACTCAGATGTTAAGCATACATGTGCGGTGTCGGTAGTGCGTGAAGATATCAGTGAGGAGTCAGCAGTAAGGAGTCAGCAGTAAGGAGTCAGTGATGAGGAGTCAGTGGTGAGGAGTCAGTGGTGAGGAGTCAGTGGTGAGGAGTCAGTTGTAAGTAGTCAGAGGTGAGGAGTTAGTGGTGAGGAGTTAATGGTGAGGCTTTAGCGGTGAGGAGTTAGCAGTGAGGAGTTAGCAGTGAGGAGTTAGCGGTGAGGAGTCAGTGGTGAGGAGTCAGTTGTAAGTAGTCAGAGGTGAGGAGTTAGCGGTGAGGAGTTAATGGTGAGGATTTAGCGGTGAGGAGTTAGCAGTGAGGAGTTAGCAGTGAGGAGTTAGCGGTGAGGAGTCAGCGTTGAGGAGTAGTTGTAAGTAGTCAGAGGTGAGGAGTTAGCGGTGACCTCAATTACCACTCCTAAATCGCCACTCCTCAATCGTCTGAGGAGTTAGCAGTGAGGAGTTAGCGGTGAGGAGTTAGCGGTGAGGAGTCAGTTGTAAGTAGTCTCTCCACTCCTCAATCGCCACTCCTCAATTACCACTCCTAAATCGCCAGAGGAGTTAGCAGTGAGGAGTTAGCGGTGAGGAGTTAGCGGTGAGGAGTTAGCACTGCTCGGTAGTATAAGTGTTTGAGTTCACATATGGTTGAAGATGATGAAAACACAAAGGATGTGCAATTGAGTATGTCCTGTTGGAGTACATGCAAACCTTCACCGAGTGTTCAACAATTACATGGAAAAAAATGNATGTGCAATTGAGTATGTCCTGTTGGAGTACATGCAAACCTTCACCGAGTGTTCAACAATTACATGGAAAAAAATGCAGTTACTGTGGAAAAGAGGTTTGGACGGCTCTTAATCGAGGTCTTGAGAGCCGATGAGGGTGAAATGACATGAGTGAGTGAAGAGTGAAGACATTTGGGCAGGTCCTAACAGCGAGGACTTGAGAGCCGGCGAGGGTGATGGAGGTGAGTATGGAGCAGCCCCGGAATGAANAATGGAGCAGCGCCAGAAGGCAAGAACGGGGGAAACAGGAGATCCCCGAGAAAAACCGCCGATCAGCGGCATCGTTAGGCACGATTTATACTTGCTATAATCTGGAGCTGGTTATGAGACTAGGGAATACAGTCTCAACAACGAATGATGTCCAGCGTACGTAAAGGATGTCTCCTATTGGGCTTTGTTTTCTATCGTGTACAGTGTTGATCATCAAAGCCACTCCTGTGCAACTTCCTATATATAGCCCATTCAGACCCAGTGTACACGACCGTGTGCATTGCGCGCTGGTAGGTAATGTTCGTCTGTACTGCACACTGATGATTCGCCAACCGTCTTACTCGTCTAGGTCATTATTGGTTATTACAACTGCATTTGAACATATAGCCTACATCTCATTGGCTGTGACGACGAAACCAGTGTCGTGTCGCCAATTAAGTACAGCACGCAAAATAAAATGTTTTGTTTGCNCTCATTGGCTGTGACGACGAAACCAGTGTCGTGTCGCCAATTAAGTACAGCACGCAAAATAAAATGTTTTGTTTGCATCACCTGAAACCGTAAATTAAAGTGGGTCTGAAAGGGAAAAGGCACTGCGACTATAAGGGTTAACAATCATACGATAGCACAAGCTGTCACGTACAACAATGTTTAAAAGTCTCCAACCTGAGCAAAAACTGAAATATCGCACGCATTCATCAATGTGAACAATACTTTTACTTAATGCCATTGTCTTTTAATGTAAAAGGTAAGTGGTTAGAGTTTTAGACTGAAATAGTTTTTGGTGCGTGTTTGCAACCGCTCCATAAAAATAATATTTTGTATCCAGTAAAACATACGCATAAAATAAATCAGAAAAACCTTAATTCTGCTTTAAAAACTTTAAATACAGGAAAACACACTCGTTGGTTTCGCTAGCTCTCGAAGTTCAGTCAAACAAACGCAAATTTCGTTTATGAGACAGAAGTGCTCTGAATGCTTCTAAAACAGCAGGTAAAAAAATTTGTTTTGTATTCACTGTGGTATTACTGCATTACAAGTATTTATTTGTAAATTCCCAGATTTTTTTNGTAAAAAAATTTGTTTTGTATTCACTGTGGTATTACTGCATTACAAGTATTTATTTGTAAATTCCCAGATTTTTTTAGTATTACAAGTTGGTTAGACTTCAGAGTTCTGGGACGTAGTAACGAAAATATTAAGAGATCAGAACTTTTTTCTTNAGTATTACAAGTTGGTTAGACTTCAGAGTTCTGGGACGTAGTAACGAAAATATTAAGAGATCAGAACTTTTTTCTTAAAAAAAAAAAAAATTCCTTACGGATTGTCACTGGGTGAAAAACGTTCGACTGGCACTCACTTAGAATATCGAATTCAAGGATATCGAACGCCATTAAGGCTATATCTGGGAGCCTATTTTCTGCCGTAATAAATAACTGCTGCGTGTGCGTTCTGGCAAGGTCTGCTATCTGAATGGCCTGCACGCCCCAGCAGACCTTCGGCCTCCATCCTTATNGCTATCTGAATGGCCTGCACGCCCCAGCATTATAACCTTCGGCCTCCATCCTTTCTGGCACTGACTCCAGAGGTCATGCCCTCAGCACGAAACCCTCACAGCTCACTCCACTCCTTTCTAAGATATTTCTTATGGTCTTCTACGTGCAAAGGCAGAAAACTGCGACAAATTTAAGAAAAAAAAAATGCCGTAAGTTTTGCAAAGGAAGGGGACATTTCGCGGACTCGGTGACCTTCAGACCAGAATAATTGGACAGCTGATTTTATTCAAAGAAGCTGGACTACCTACAGTGTTTTGAACTGTATCTTGTCTCGAAATATTTTCGCGACATATCTTTTATTTATTGAAAATGTCTTATGTGATTCGCTTATACCTTAATCTAAACTTCGGGGCCGCGGTGGTGTAGCGGTAAGAACGTTTGCCTCCTACCAAGGTGAACCTGGTTCGATTCCCGGCGGGGCAGATCCCGGATTTTCTCACGTAGGAATTGTGCCAGACTATGCCGCTGGTCGGCGGGTTTTCTTGGGGACCTGCCGTTTACACCTCTCCTGCATTACAGCGCTGCTTGATTGGTTTTGAAATTATTGGGCGATTTATCAAATAGTCGCCTTCACGCAAGGAAACCATAAATAATCCACAAAATGTAGGAAAAAATTGGCTCGTGGAAAGCCTTAAGGCACATAACCACGCATTAACCCCTTGACATTTTATCCTGAGTACACTCGTTCACATCTGACATGTTGCAGAATAGGTGAAATCACAATGAGAGACGGTAGTACCAATACAGCCAGGGCCTCTCGCTGGGCAATGCTATTGGTTGGTGCTGACGTGCCAACTATTTTATGATTGGTTGCTTGTTTGTTGTACACCTACTGAAACCCTTTCCACAGTTTCCAAATTGTCAGTCAGATGTTATAATACATTTTTAAGTTCTTTTCAATTCATAAGTTTCCTCTTTTGCAACACCTGGAATTAAAAATTAATGTGTACGTTAAGGGGTTAAAAAAGCAAAATTACTAACAAATTCAGCCAGAAGGGAAACAATTACAGCAAACATAGAATATAAATGGTTAAATGNGAAAAAGCAAAATTACTAACAAATTCAGCCAGAAGGGAAACAATTACAGCAAACATAGAATATAAATGGTTAAATGCTAAGATATAAGAAGCATAAATTCACGCACGTACACACACGCGTGCGCACATTATTATATGGGAATATAAAGTACAGCTACGTTAATAGTACTGAGTAACTAATCACTGGCGAACTAGTTGAAAACATGGTCGTGCTGCCTAAGAACGGACTTGGCCGCCTACCCTAGTGAAAGAGAGAGACAGATCGACTTGCAAAGCACCAGCCACGCTCAACACAGGTAGCTGGCAGGTAGACGGACTGGTCTGCAGGCACTCCTTCCCACCCGCCGTGCCACTGTCGACCAATCGAGACCTTTCCCGACATTGGCAGAATTCCCAAGTCCTAAGTTACAGAGGCGCTACTGAAGTATTAGCGGACAGATATTGTAAAGGTCATGACTAGGGAGACAGGAAAATTTCGCAAATTCATTTTAGGACACGCTATATTTGAAACACTGGTACGTTTGTATTGTGTTTGCAATTGGATTACAGTTTATTAGGCACGCCCAGCTAAACTCTGAGCCAATAAAAAACTTGTAAGGAATCAAGCACCGAATGCCATACCAGCTGGTCTGAGATAAAATCGGCTACACATTGGGACAGCAGCCAATGAACATAAATCTGAGGATCAAAAATACTCAGGACTGTGAATTATAGCTTATAAGTCGTCTAAAACGCGAAATTTTCCTGTCCCTACTTGCGTAAGATGCTCCATTTACCAGCGTCCTATTGGTCCGTTTAACAACCCCCTTGCATGATTACCATTATTACAAGTCCCATTATTGGCTAACTGCCAGCTAATGAGAAGGCGAACTGACTGATCCAATTACAGTAACTTGCATGTGTTATACTTAGGGGCAGTGATATTTCGCGAAAAGATTTTGAGACAAGATAAAGTCCAAAGTACTGTAGGGTTGGCTAGCTTCTTTGATTGGCTAGAAAAGGATCTGGCCCGTGTTAACAGTTTGCGCACGAATCACGAAGGTTCAGTGTCGGAGTTACTTAGTCCTGAGTGGCCGGACACGGCACCAGCAGCCAATGGAGGTATAACAACAGATGAGGTGTGTATATAGTATTGAAGTCTACTGTGCGCTCCGATTTTTTCGCGAAGGTTTTCCTGGTCCTAGTTATACTACATACAGAGTCCATAATGTTCGTTTTGGTAACTAAAACAAAATTTAATTTTTTGCTCACAAGANGAGTCCCTGGCCCTAGTTATACTACATACAGAGTCCATAATGTTCGTTTTGGTAACTAAAACAAAATTTAATTTTTTGCTCACAAGAAATACAACCGATGTTTCGAAGTGTTCATTTATGATCATCGTAAAACTTAGCGATGCAATGGAAGCAAATCCGTGCGAGTTTTGTCTTCTGGGGTAGAAAAATCGTCATACAACCATTCGCGAGCTAGACTTCAGTATATATAGCGCTCAAAGATTTGATAATTTTATTACAAAATCGATATTGAGTTATTGGCGACAAGGGGGTCGGAATGACCAAAAACGGTTGTCTGTGCCACAGGCCACGGTTTTTTGGTGGTGGAGGAGGCGGGGTGGATTCGTTGCTAAATAATAATGAAAACCTGTCTTGCAGCACTCGTCAAGTTAAGTGCCACTATAATCTAATTGAGTAATTTTGTAGGGTTTTGTGTGGGAAGGGGGGAGGAGGGGGATTTAATGGAGAAAGTAGTTGTTACGAAACTTTATGTGTCCCTCCCCTCCCGCAGTAATTTTTCAATAAGAGAGACAGGAAAATCGTGAAAAAAATTTTCAGCCAAATTTCTTTTGCGATAATCGAGGTAGTATATCCTTTTATGATTGGATGATTTAATTTAGGACTCGGCACTACTCATTACATAACAGTAACACACGTTCTGCTTTAGAGTGTCAGCATCCACATCGGCTTTCTAGACCACGCTGTTAAGAGCCGCCCAAGTCTCTTCACTCATTCACTCAGAAAACACACTGCCTCAGTGATATATGGTAGTATCTTCATACATTGATGGCAGGTAGCCCATAACTTGAGAGCTGCAAGATCGGCGTTATTGTTTTGAAGTACGTCGGATTTCGCCATCACGTTGGAGCTCCAGTCGGTGCCGCACTCTTAAGAAATTATTCGCAAATTTACCACACATGTGTAAACGTAGGTATAGTGAGAAAGCGCGAATGGTAAAGATATTTCCCCTACACCCACGGTAGCGTTCCTACATTTACTCAGGAGAGAATTAAAGTGTGAGAAGTACCAAATTAAGTACACTGAAGAGCAAAAAAAAAAAACTGGTACACCCGCCTAATATCGTGTAGGGCCCCTCGAGCACGCAGAAGTGCCGCAAGACGACGTGGCATGGACTCGACTAATGTCTGAAGGTATGCAGGAGGCAATTCACACCATGAATCCTGCAGGGCAGTCCACAAATCCAATCTGCGCCAATTCGAGAAAGGGATTGCACGTCTGTCACGTTTAATGATTCTCGTCAGTCGTCGTTTGTCCCGTTCTTTCACGAACCTTTTTCCGGCCGCAGCGATGTCGAAGATGTGATGTTTTACCGGATTCCCGATATTCACGGCACACTCGTGAAATGGTCGCACGCGAACATCCAAATGTTATCGCTACCTCGGAGATGCTATGTCCCATCATAATATGCCCATACTAGGCTATGTACAGTTCAATGACAAAATCAGTGCAACCACACACTTTTTGAATGCTAATCTGTCTTCAAAAGTTATAATAAATTTACGGATAGAGTCCATTCACGGTTACTTCCAACCTTTTCTGAAGCCCTGCTGGAGTTCTGCTTTCAGGGTATTCCTTCGCCTCATGCAAACAAAGCATAACTCTATTTTGCATATTAACTATTTTTTCTATTTTTTTACTAAGCATTACTAGTATACCTTTTTTCAAACTCAAAATTCATATTAAATATAAATAAAATTTTATAATTTGTTAACAAATCGTAAATAAAATTTTAATCTAGCAAAAAAAAGTATTTTAATATTTTTTTATGTTAGCACAAGTATAAGACGCTTGTGATACGTGACACATGTAGAAAAAACCAAACACGTCATACATGGGGTGATTTTTCAAAGTTTTTATTTTAAAAAGTGGGAAGTAACCGGAATAGACTATAGATAGAGACGTGAAAAATTCGCGTTTTCATTTCAGGACAAGCTAGAATTCAAAACCTCGTACGTTTGTATCGCTTATCCTATTGGCCCACCAGTTAGTTTACACCTCCTGGACAACTCTGAGCCAATAACAAACACACAACAAAATGCAGACCGAATCAAAGTCTTCCGCTAATACAACAAGCAACCAATGAACAGTGATATCTGCATGATTTTACATACGAAATTAGAGTATAGCCTACAGGTCATTGAACTCGCGAATTTTTCAGGTCTCTAACTATAGCTATGACTGTGTTGTAAAGGGCGTTCGTGGTTGGCCGAACGCAACCGCAGGAGCAGCGAGTAATGGGCGGCTGCGGTGAAATAGGTTTGAAGGTAGGTCAGGAGGGGTGTAGCGGGAAGGGGCGAGTGAGGGATATTCATGCGCGGGTACCGTGATGGCATTATGACGTCACTGCGAGGGATGGAAGACCCGTGCCGGCCTGCCCCCGAGGTAATTTAATTAACTTTCGCGAGCCCCTCCCTCACCCCCTTCCCACTGCTATTACCAACAACCACCCCTAGTAGCTCTTGCATCGTGGGCGGGGGTTGGCGGTTTCGTCGGCTTCTTGCTGCCGGAGCGGGGAAGTAAAATTAAACATAACCTGACGTTGGGGGTTGGTCTGACCTCGTGTTTGTACTTCGAGGTCGAGATTGCTCCCTTGTGCGTAACATGCACTGCGGTGGTAAAAAAAAAAAAAAAATCCGTGGCATGCCTTCTGGTGACTTGGTATAAGTGTTTTCCCGAAAATATTTACGTGCTGATTATACTTCAGTATCGTAGGCGCGCACTTGCACTTCTACTTTAGTTACTGGGCGCGGGCGTTTGTGAGAATTCAATATTGCAGTTGACTGGGCGTATCTACCCTGGAAACGGTAGCGTTATAAGAATAGTTTACTTTAGACTAACTTTGAAATGGTTTCACACACATAGTGTATAAAACCTTAGGGTATGTATTCATATAAAAAAAGATAAACTGTGAAAAAAAAAATCTCTATACGCACCCGTCTGCAGAAATAAATAATTTTAAAAATTTTTAAGCAGGATTTTTTATATTTCCATGAAATATTTTAGCGAAATGTTACTAACCCGGGACATAGTTGAGAAAAGTGAATTTCTGGGAGATAGGTAACTGCTATTTGTACTCCATAACACTTGGGATAAAATAACTATTTGTGACCGGATCATTTTTATTGTGACGTGTTTTAGGCGTTTAAGCTCGGTAATCAGGGTAATCAAAGTCACATTGGCCCAGCCAAATGCCATAAATATAGTAAATGAAAAAACTCAAACATTTTTGAGCTTTATTATGATCAGATGATAAAGAATTCGACTCGGCTAAGTCATTTGCATACCAATTACGAATGTTCTACTTTAGAGTGTCAACATCCACACTGGGAAAATGAAATGGGATAAGCGATCGTACTTGCGTGAGTCTGAACAACGCGAGTGAAGAGATTTGGGTGGTTAACTTGGAGGTCTTGAGAGCTGGTGAGGGTGGAACGAAATGGGTACGGAGCAGAGACGGAATACAAGGACGGGGGAAACGGTAGATCCCTGAGAAAACCCATTGAACAGCTGCATCGTCCGGCATGATCCCCACATGCGAAAATCCGGAAGCGACCACGTTTCAGCTTAGATACACTTTCATGTTTGGATGATTTTAATCATTATGCTTCCTTAGGTAGTCTGTCTATGAATCACACGCATCCACTATCGGATTGGCCAAGCCAAGTAAAACAATATCGTTTCTCAAAGATACACGGCTAGAAAAAAAAGGCGTAGGCGTGCTCATAGTTTAACCTATAGAAGTTTGATCAGAGGTAATAAGGGACCTCATTTGTAGTTGCCATGTTGGTCTCGCTGTAAGCAGTCGAGTATACTATAATTTTAAAAACTATGAATTATTAAATTAATTTTTTTTCAGGACACAAACTTATGTTGACATTCTGTTACCAATTCATAAATGTGGTTATTTCAATATAAATACAGCTATTGAAGTGTCAAAGTCAATGGAGAAAGTTTATAGTTCTTAGTTGAAGTATTTCACTGCATTTTTCAAGTGATGCTTGAGCACATGGAGTGTTGTAAATTTTATAAGTAGTTGACAACAGTAACTTTCCCAGACTATGGTAAGAAAGTTATACATGCTGTACCCTGACACTGCGAAGTTTCGTGAGTAAACTCCCACAGCTCATTGTTTATGGGCGTCGATAACTGGGCGAGTAATGTACTAACTAATGTGGCCTTAACGCGCTGCGAGAATGGTTAGTTTTGAACCAGCTTAATACTTGGTTGTATACGATCAAATAAAGGTGTAATTGCTCTGATAAAGTTATTTGTTTAATGAATATAATGTGAAATGCTACAAAACTGATTTAGTTCAGCTTACAAAATATACACTTGAACTGACACAACTTTCTTGCCGGGTCAACAAAATCTGCTTTGTTGAATCAACAGTGAACTGTTTGGCGATATTCAAACATATCTATTGTTAGCTCAAACAAACGTTCTCTCAGTGCGGCACCTTTCATATGTCATTAAGCAAAATAAAATAGAAATCGGGCGGATGCCTTTTATTAAGAAACAAATTCAGTATCTGTAGCACTGTGAAATATTTTTATGTTTAAATGCGCAAATTCCGTGCCCTCGGTTAACATATTTACCGCCATTTCATCGCCCTGGATATACCATTAAGCTGTTGACTCTACCTGGCAAATAAATCGACGACTTCCCGAATGTTTCATTAAGCAAAGAACTAAAAGACTACCCCCCCCCCCTCATTGANGCTGTAATTGCTCTGATAAAGTTATTTGTTTAATGAATATAATGTGAAATGCTACAAAACTGATTTAGTTCAGCTTACAAAATATACACTTGAACTGACACAACTTTCTTGTCGGGTCAACAAAATCTGCTTTGTTGAATCAACAGTGAACTGTTTGGCGATATTCAAACATATCTATTGTTAGCTCAAACAAACGTTTCTCAGTGCGGCACCTTTCATATGTCATTAAGCAAAATAAAATAGAAATCGGGCGGGTGCCTTTTATTAAGAAACAAATTCAGTATCTGTAGCACTGTGAAATATTTTTATGTTTAAATGCGCAAATTCCGTGCCCTCGGTTAACATATTTACCGCCATTTCATCGCCCTGGATATACCATTAAGCTGTTGACTCTACCTGGCAAATAAATCGACGACTTCCCGAATGTTTCATTAAGCAAAGAACTAAAAGACTACCCCCCCCCCCCTCATTGAATTGCAAAACGTTTCCCATTTGCATACCGCGAACAAACTGCGGCTACAAGTTGGAAAGAAACGCGCCGGAACTCACAACAAATGGCATGTCTGTTCGGCCGCCCCTAAATCTGTTGTTTGTTACTGTCTACCGACGTTTTCCAATTAACCCCCGGCGACTTTAAAGGAGGGGGCGTGGAAATGAACCTGGCCGCTGTGGGGATGATCAATGAAGGCGGTAGCCGGCGTGGAGCTGTTTTCGTGTTCGGAACGCACAAGCGATGGAGGTAAAAGCCGAATGCCTAGTAAACATGTTAAACGCCTCAGTGTCCTGTCTGACCATAAGGATGCTATCCCAGACTGCACTATGCATTCCAAGCTATAGTCCATCCTCGGCTAACTTCACACTTTTTGAATCAAACCTTTGAAAAATCTCCCCACGTGTGAGGTGTTACGATGTTTCTTAAACATTTATTGTCTCTCATGCGTGTTTTACTTCTGTATAGACCAGTCACTCTTACTTCCAACTTTTCTGAAGCCCCGCTAGAAATCTACTTCCAAGATATTCCTCCGCCTCGTGCAAACAAAGCTTAACAAAGTCTAGAAAATTACACCAAATGGACAACGCATTCGTGCGCTCTCAATTTAATAATATTTTTCACAAGAACAATCATTTCTTACTAGGCATTACCAACACATATATGATCTCACTGTTTTTATTCGTATTTATTATAAATGAAATATTATAATTTATTGGTAAAATATAAGTAAAATTTCAATTTAATCAAAAATAAATTACTTCCATTTTAACACAAGTACAAATAATTTTCATAAACGGCATATTCAGGAAACAACCAAACACGTCTTAGGTGAGTGGACTTTTCGAAGGTTCGGTTCAAAAAGTGCGTAGAAACCATAAATAGACTAGAGCATAAAAGTTACTTTTTTTTTTTTTTTTGGTTAAATTGAACTTTTCTTTGTGTTTTATCAATAAATTATAATATGTAATTTATAATTAATAAAAATTAAAACATTGAGAAAATAGGTGTGTTGGTAACGGCTAGTAAGAAATTGTTCTCATGCAAAATATTATTACACTGAGTGCGCACGAATGCGGTACGTTTCCCTTTTGGTGTAATTTTCCAGACTAGGTTAAGATTTTCTTGGACGAGGCGGAGGAATAGCGTTGAAAATAGAACTTTAGCAGCGCTACAGAAAGGTTGGAAGTTACCGGGAATGGACTATAGCTAGGGCCAATGACTTTTCGCGTAAAAATCGGAACACACAGTAGACGTCAACACTATATACACACCTCAGCTGTTGTTATACCTCCATTGGCTGCTGGCGCCGTGTCCGTCTTTGACCAAGCCACTCGGGACTAAGTAACTCCGACACTGAACCTTCGTGATTCGTGCGGAAACGGTTAACATGGGTCAGAACATTTTTTTTAGCAAATCAAAGAAGCTGGACGACCCTGCAATGCTTTGGACTGTGTCTTGTCTCGAAATCTTTTCGCGAAATATCACTGCCCCTAACTATAGCTGAATTTCTCTCAAATCATACTTGTAACAGTAGAGTATCAGCACACACGATTAAAGCCAATGTATTAAAATACAGATGCCCCTTCGTACTTTCTTCTCCTCACTCTTAAGGAAATTGCGCTGGAAAACCATAAAAATACTGTTTCTAAGAATGTTCAGTACTGTTTTTCTTTTTGAACATATTTAATATGACAAAAGTCAAATGTGGCGGCTGTAGATGATAATATTTCTACCTTTCCCGAGAAAAAAAATCGTATTACCCGACCATTTATTTACTGATATGCCCGTATACGCACAATGATTTTACAGGCAATATTTTAAGGCAGTCCCCGTAAGGACTACACTGCCACGCGCATCAAGTGACCCATCGCCTCTACTTGCAAGGTTCTGTTGAACTGAGGGATTTACATCACGCTGTGAATAATAGAAAGATTCAAAGGCAGAGAGAGATGTTATTATAGTGAGCTACAAACCACTAGTTGCCTTACCCAATTTTCATAATTTATTAACTGTACCGAGGCGCTGGACTCAAACTAGCTTCATTAATGAAACGAATATGTAATTAAAGCTACGGGCGTTAAATATGTATGAATGTTAGGCGGAGCTCGCAAGTGGGCTCGGTCGGAACAGTACCACGTTTTGTGGGGTTTGCGAACCGAAGCTAATTTAGTAGACTTGGAGTATGTTTTCACAGAGATTAAACAGTTACGATAAGTGATTTGAACTAGGAGGAAACTTCGAAGTGAGTAATTTATAATGCTAGTGCTCAGCTTTGCTTTATGAATGTTCTTTAATTCCGAGAGAAGCTCTTCCCCACCCCTCCCCCACCGGACCAAGTCGGCAACCATGCTCGGAGAACAACATTGCTATTACAGCAACCGTAAACCGAGACCTAAACCCGCTCAGTCACACATTAAGTTGCGAGCTGCCAAAAGTCGTCCATTACGTGCGCTGTGCGTGTCGAGCAATTCTCTTAAAAGCAGCGAAGAACGCGCTGCTCGCTCGACGGTATTGGCGTTCACCACTCCTGTCACAGAGGTACAGACAGTTGCACAAGTCAGACTGGACACAAGGAAGACTGGTCACTGGTACCTCGGCCGTGCACAGCAACGATCACAATTATCATTCACGTTGTTATGGTGTGACCAGGCCTTAGCTGAACGGCTTGCCTGATCACACCTTCAAGCATTAAACCT
>NQII01006819.1:22344-41902 GCA_002778355.1 Clitarchus hookeri | reverse complement strand
CAGGCCTTAGCTGAACGGCTTGCCTGATCACACCTTCAAACGTTAAACCTAGAAACGAGCGGGATTGCGACGCCACCATTTGGTTGTCGACCCTTGCGAAAGAAGACAGTTGCAGAAATCCCCTCCACCGGTCACTGAGCGGGGCCGCAGAACCACGCGCTTGATATAGGCCGGCGTAACACCCGGAACGAGCGTCTTTCGTCTTTAGTCCTTTGGGCGACCCGACCAGCGAAGCAGACCAGGAAGATGGGTGTCCGGCTGGCGTTAACCGTCTCGCAGAATCATCCTCCGGCTGCAACAAGTTGATGACTTTCCAGAATAGGTTTAACTAAAATTCCGTGAATCATAATAATTAAATTAATATCTTGGTATTAAATTTAAAGCTCCTCCCATCAATAGTCATTTAAATAGGAACTGCATAATCTTCATGTAATAAAACCTCATAAAATACTGTTGTGCTCTACCGAATCATGAGTCATTATTTTAGATACGCCCTCAACATACTCTTACATTGACATACTACGTTGTTATTAGTTCGTAGCAACGTGCAACATATCCACGATCGTGTTCAGGTCGACAGGACGGGTTAAAAATCACACGAACACTGAAGTATATGTCAACTACTCGTCGTTTGATGGGCCTGCGTTTCGTTGCTCGCTTGTTACTCACGGTTACCTGTTTATCGCGAAAATATCACACGATCAGTTGTTCCCCGGAACACGACAGTTAAGGAACCGGTATCTCCAGGGCCGCCAATTTTCCGCGAAAAGATATACACGCAGGCTGTACTTCAACGTCGTACGTACACACTCGCCTATTGGCCGCGTGTCTGTGAGACTCTACAGCTGAAATATTGTGTATTTACAACATACGAAATTGTTTGTGTAGTTAAATATTTATAATATACTTGCAGTGCACAAGACTTGTTTGCTAGCGTAAAAAAATTATTTTTACGCATTCCACTCTAATTTATTTTCAGTGTTATAAAATATATGTGGCAACTATATTCTAAACAATTCCTTATAAAAATGCAAATTAATATACTTTTATGTAAATAGAAGTATACAAAATCTTGTGATATATACACATATTTCTAATAACGAAAGGAAACACGCATTGCCTGGAGTGACTTTTCTAAAGTTTGATTCTGAAGGGCGGAGAAGCCACGAACAGATTATACCCGTTATTCGCGTCGTTTTGTAATGTCTCTCCCTACCGCCCATGGCACTGGCNTTATTCGCGTCGTTTTGTAATGTCTCTCCCTACCGCCCATGGCACTGGCTCCTTCGTGCATTCCGCTAACTGGCCAGCTTGTTCCATCTCGTTACATAAAATTTAACGAATGCCTTTTTACTGACTGATAAGTAAACACACACAAAATCCGCGTTACTATTATGCGTCAGGCTAAAAACTCCATTGGCTGCTGCATAAGTGCAAAGCCGCGCCCTTCATGACTGAACTGCACGTGATTGGGGCACACAATTGTGAAGTGAGCATTTATTTTAGCAGAGTTACCCAGGGCGTGTCATGTAAAGTATGGTCCAGTGACAAACATGTCGGATGGGGCACGTGTGTTGAAATTTTAACATGTCCCCAAATAATAACGCGAATTTTGCAGGTCTCTACTGATAAGTTGAGTGAGCTTGAAACGCAGGCAATTAAAGCACGAAGAATTGACTAATCAAAATAAAAGTTAAGGGGCTCGAATTTAATATTTGAGACGTCTCGGGCGGGTATTTCGATCTCCCCGTTTTACAGGATTTTCACCCGAATGTCAACGTGGTTCTCGACGCCTGCCTGTCATGGAGGTTTTTCGTCTGTGGGAAATAATTTCGTACCTTTTGAACTGCGTGTGAAAGCAGCTCCGTAGACTATTGTAGCANCCACGCAGCTACTGTAACAGCAGTCGGCCTGTTATGTGGAAGTGGTTGGAGAGGGTCCACCTCCGGTCAGCGATCCGGCATCGTGGCGGCCTCCTCGAGGCTTGACTCCGTACTGTACTGCGGGCGAGCGCCGAGTCTCTGCTAGTGATGTGACGGCACGAGTTGCAGGCTGCGTTGCCGAACTGTCACGGCGTTGTGGTGGAGCGCGCATGCGCATTTGTAACTTCTTCTTCCTGATACAACTTCCATTTTTGAAGATATTATTGCCAAATTGTGTATTTCTGAACGTTTTTTTTGCTCCGGTTTTCGACTATAAAGAGCCGGGGAAAGCCGCTCCTCGAGGTCAGATGGTCAACCGAGGCAGCACGAAGAGGCCCAGCGGAGGCTGTGGACGGAGATGACCAGCGGAGGAAAACGGCATTCTCGTGCTCAGATAAGTCTTTATAAAGGTAAATATACCAGAGGAGGTCAGGTCATTTTTAGACCGCCAATTTTAAAGTTGAGTGCGATTAAATCGTGGAACGATACGCACTTAAACGTTAGCAGCTTCACGGACCACCTTTAAGACATTGTATTTGGTATTGCCGCCTCACGGCTGTTTGTATATGCTTGCACAATGCAGAAGTATTCTACAACAGTCACTAAAGAATTGTTACTTCCATATTTTATGCGTAAAGTATGTATTGTGGTTATTTGTATTCTATTTATGAAAATCACAATTGCTGAGTATATTTTCATAACATATTTTTTATACCGATGAATAAAATCGATGTTTTGTATGTATATGCATTTTTCTTCCATTGAGAAACGAACCTGCTGAGTGATGACTTGTAACGTTGCCATAGGAGACTTACATGCTATTTTGATTTTATTTGAAGGTATCGGTCAGGTGAGGGTGCCATTTGGAGTTACCTGGCTTTGGCCGCTTCGTCTCGTCTTTCTGCTCGTCGTTATTCTTGCGCAGAATGCTGACTCGCCGAGGCAGGCGGAAGGCGGATCTCACATAGCAGGGTCGAGCAGGGAAGTTGAAGACATTTCTGAAGTATACGAGAGGGTGGTGTTGACCTCAATCGACGTCGATCAGGTTCCAGACAAGAGCATCGCCTGAATCCAGGACTTGGGACGTCGTTCCAGAGTTCTGGAGTTCCGAGAGCTGATGCAGAACTTTTCTGAAGGGTGGCTTTTCTTTTTTACGGCCAGCGAACGACCAGTCACACATTCTTATCATCCCCGCACCTGCCGCCCTGGGTAACATGGAGGTATAGTCCATCCTCCCTAGAAAAATAACCCTAGGCGTAACACGCCAGCCTGTTATTTCAATAAATTGTGTACCACAAATATATAACACGGTGATCAACTTTAAAGTATTTTATTCTTGAATAAATGAAACTTTAACTTAGTATCTTCTATAACTTGCAATATTTCTTTCGTATTAAATACGAATTAAAAACACAGTGAAAGCAGCGATGTGTTGGCGACGGCTAGTAAGAAATAGTTCACATTAAATATATTGTTTTAACCTAGTTTTTTGGTATACTATTTGTAAATTAAACTTTGCCTATTGATATATTTGAATTTTTAGGTAGCACTGAAGGAAACATTTTTCATTGTTATAGTTAAAAATATCAGCGCAATTTACTGTGCGTAGGCCCTAGTGACATGGTGTTTATTTTTTCGTCCGAGGAAGAAATTCAAAAGGCGGAGCGGAGCTTGTCGCTGTATATATATATATCTCCCTCTCTCTCTCTATCTATCTCTCTATCTCTCTCGGGAAGTTTCGCACCGCCTGTGGTAGCAGGAAAATTATACATGTTTTCAATTTTATCATATTTCATACTTATTACAGCAAAAATAATTATTTTTTAATTTGTAATTTTCAATTGAAACGGGATTTTATTGTTTGAATACTTATTATAATATATTTAGATGCGATGGCGGGAAGGTTACAAATCCGAAGTTGGCAGAAGTGGAGACTGGCAACGCCATGATGTGGCGTGTTTCGAAACGAAGCGTCAAGTTCGTACTCGTTGTATTTTTTAAACCTACCTGGGCCAGTTACGATGTTGTGTTAAATATGTTTTTACACTGCAGGAATAAATATATTGTAAAGTGCGCCGTGACCGCTGTGTGTGTGAAAGAGGATTGTTGCCATTACGTTACGTTGGACGTGTGTGTGTGTGTGTGTGTGATTGCAAATATAGGAAGTGTGAAATTTATACGTTTTTAACCGTGAACTGTTTTTAAGACGAAATTAATTGTTTGAAAGTCACGTATGTTTATTACGAAGTTGTAACCTTGCCCTAGGAGTTTGAAACACACTTGTGTAACGTTTCTATGATTTGAATGTTTGTCACAAACTTAACAAAATACTAAGCCCAGCCAGATAAATTTAAATAAACAATGAAATAAACCTAGAAAACATGAAGTACCAATGCATATAAATATGAGCGGAATAAAAGTTAAGGTAGGCCTATTTGTGTGCATGTTCACCACTATCGTTTAAGTTTGTCGTTGCTACGTACAAAAAATAAGCGACACAAGTTGCGTGCTTGAACTTACTGTTTTTTTCGTTGGACTGGTTGTTCCTTGGTTTTAGTTTTTATTCCTACTGAGACCGTACGTTTAACGAAATGACCCAACACATATCAACAACAATAGGTCAAATACTACAGTTCTTTCCCCCGCAGTTATAACAGGGTTAAACACAGTCGCGGAGAAATATTAACGTGTTTTATGTGTAATGTGCTATGTCGTGTATAACAAATATGTTAGCGATGTAAAATAATAACCGTAAGAACTATAATCAACATTAACATTGTTAAAAAGTCACAAAGCTGACCTAAATATAGTTATAGGCCTAAATTGTGAACATTCGTACGAAATAGTTTTTTTAAATATGACTAAATTATTTGAACAGCTGAAAACAGTAAACATGTATTTGACAGTTAAACCTTAGTCACATGGCAGTGTTTATGTTTACATGTGGCGGGAGGATACGTAATCGGCAACCGNTATTTGACAGTTAAACCTTAGTCACATGGCAGTGTTTATGTTTACATGTGGCGGGAGGATACGTAATCGGCAACCGAAAGTAGAACTTTAGCAAAGCTTCAGAAAAGCGTGAAGTAACCGCGAATGGCCTATGTAAGTTATTCCTTTAGCTGATCATAGTGTTATCTACCTTGTGACGTTTACATACTTCGGCTATCTCAGGACACTTAACTTTTCCGTTTTCTTTTTCCTGGTTACAGGCAGGCTCATGTTTTGTTCTTATATTTTTGTTCAGTTTTTATTGCTTTTTATTGTATATGTAGCGTGGTTGACCCTGCAATCCACCCTGATTCCCCCAGCAACATGGGGGTTTTCTCCATATTATTCTATATATTTCTGCTCTATATCAGCTCTATATTCCATTATCTGTATCTAAGCGTAGTAAAATTTCACGAAAAAATTTCTAGACAAGTTATATTTAAAATCACTGTAGGGTCCTTTACCAACCTTGATTGGCTGAATTACTTTTTGACACGTCTTAACTGTCTGCACACGAATCACGCAAGAGCCATGCATATGTTGTCGAATTCTGAGTGGCCCGGTCAAATATGAAGACGCCTTCTCAAGCAGACAGCAACCAATGGCAGTAGACAAACTGCTGTTGGGTGTTTAGAGTATTGAAGTCTTCGGTGTGCTCGTATTTTTACGCCAAAAATCACTAGCTCTACTAATAGGCCATCGCTTCGTTAGACAGCAGGCGGGAGGGGAGCTTGGGGATTCCTTTTCGATTCCCCTCTGTCCGCAGAACTCTGAGGATGAACATAACAGAACAATTAGTTACTGCTCCAGCGTCAAATCTCGCCATTACCGAAGTTACGACGTAGTATGGTACTATGCTCCTGTTATGACTACACAATCTCTTCTGTCTCCATATTGTCGTTACCATGCCCATTGCGAATGTTTTTCAAACTAACTCTAGTCTTATTATTATAGTGGAGTATTGTTAAAGTAACCCTGTTCCACCATCTCATAGTACACATTTGCAGTTAGTCCATGTTATATGAAAGCAATTAGTACAAAATAATAACAAATACAACGTTAGACAATACTTAATCAAATAAGTGAAGGACATTTAATAATTAAAAAAAACAGAAAACACAAGTATAAATAATGCTTTCAAACATAACCTCAAAGTGGGAACAGTACATGTTTGCAGTAAGTGTATAAGCCGAGAAACAAATTAATTAATGAAAAGCAAATAAAGTATAAACGGAAACAAATATCGGTGACATTGTATGACTGAGGTGTCGTGCTCGACCATAGGTCGCTGTGACATTGATTAGGGTCGCAGGTTTCTATTACAGCGCAGTATAACCAAGCAATGCAAACTCGGCGGGAACGCTCAGTAAGACTAAGCGTTGCCGCGGTGGATGCGCCCATAAGAGCAAGGTTAAATTACCACCGTATGAATATCCTGCTGCGCTGATAAGCACGTCTAGACTTGCAACTACCTTCAAGGTCAAATTTGTTTTCGGGCGTGTTAAGGGGAAAATGAAATAATTATCATTGAGTTTTTCGCCGTGCTCGTCTTTTAAGACGATAGCACCGTCATTGTAAATCCTACCCAGTGAGTGATGCCTGACGGTGAACAGGAGTTCCCAACACGGGAGAAAAGACGTTATAGCCTTTTCGTGGTTTCTTCACGCTTTTTGAATAAAACCTTCAAAACATCCCCATGCATGACGTGATTGGTTGTTCCCTGAACATGTCATGTATCTCAAACGTTTCATACGTCTGTTAACATAACATTCTTTTCATTTTTGGTCAAATTAAAATTTAACTTATATTTTATTTATAAATTATAACATTTCATTTTAATTAATTTAAATAAGAACAGAAAAATTGGTGTGTTTTCAATGCATGTTAAGAAATAGTTCACATGCAAAATNAACACGCATTGCCTGGAGTGACTTTTCTAAAGTTTGATTCTGAAGGGCGGAGAAGCCACGAACAGATTATACCCGTGATTCGCGTCGTTTTGTAATGTTTTCCCCATGGCACTGGCTCCTTCGTACATTCCGCTAACTGGCCAGCTTGTTCCATCTTGTTACATACAATTTAACGAATGCTTTTTCACTGACTGATAAGTAAACACACACAAAATCCGCGTTATTATTATGCGTCAGGCTAAAAACTCCATTGGCTGCTGCATAAGTGCAAAGCCGTGCCCTTCATGACTGAACTGCACGTGATTGGGGCACACAATTGTGAAGTGAGCATTTATTTAATGCAGAGTTACCCAGGGCGTGTCATATAAAGTATGGTCCAGCACAAACATATCTAAAGGGCACGCGTTTTCAAATTTTAACATGTCCCCAAATATAATAACGCGAATTTTGCAGGCCTCTACTGATAAGTTGAGTGAGCTTGAAACGCAGGCAATTAAAGCACGAAGAATTGACTGATCAAAATAAAAGTTAAGGGGCACGAATTTAATATTTGAGACGTCTCGGGCGGGTATTTCGATCTCCCCGTTTTACAGGATTTTCGCCCGAATGTCAACGTGTTTCTCGACGCCTGCCTGTCATGGAGGTTTTTCGTCTGTGGGAAATACTTTCGTACCTTTTGACNAACGTGTTTCTCGACGCCTGCCTGTCATGGAGGTTTTTCGTCTGTGGGAAATACTTTCGTACCTTTTGACGTGCGTGTGAAAGCAGCTCCGTAGACCCACGCAGCTACTGTAACAGCAGTCGGCCTGTTATGTGGAAGTGGTTGGAGAGGGTCCACCTCCGGTCAGCGATCCGGCATCGTGGCGGCCTCCTCGAGGCTTGACTCCGTACTGAGGGCGAGCGCCGAGTCTCTGCTAGTGATGTGACGGCACGAGTTGTAGGCTGTGTTGCCGAACTGTCACGGCGTTGTGGTGGAGCGCGCATGCGTCATTCGTGATTTAGTCTTCCTGATACAACTTCCATTTTTAAAGACGTTATTGCCAAATTGTGTATTTCTGAACGTTTTTTTTTGCTCCGGTTTTCGACTATAAATAGCCGGGGAAAGCCGCTCCTCGAGGTCAGATGGTCAACCGAGGCAGCACGAAGAGGTCCCGTGGAGGCTGTGGACGGAGATGACCAGCGGAGGAAAACGGCATTCTCGTGCTCAGATAAGTCTTTATAAAGGAAAATATGCCAGAGGAGGTCAGGTCATTTTTAGACCGCCAATTTTAAAGTTGAGTGCGATGAAATCGTGGAATGATACGCAATTAAACGTAAGCAGCTTCACGGCCCACCTTTAAGACACTGTATTTGGTATTGCCGCCTCACGGCTGTTTGTATATGCTTGCAGAATGCAGAAGTATTCTACAACAGTCACTAAAGAATTGTTACTTCCATATTTTATGCGAAAAGTATGTATGGTGGCTATTTGTATTCTATTTATGAAAATCACAATTGCTGAGTATATTTTCATAACATATTTTTATACCGATTAATAAAATCGATGTTTTGTATGTATATACATTTCTCTTCCATTGAGAAACGAACCTGCTGAGTGATGACTTGTAACGTTGCCATAGGAGACTTACACGATATTTTGATTTTACTTGAAGGTGTCGGTCAGGTGAGGGTGCCATTTGGAGTTACCTGGCTTTGGCCGCTTCGTCTCGTCTTTCTGCTCGTCGTTATTCTTGCGCAGAATGCTGACTCGCCGAGGCAGGCGGAAGGCGGATCTCACATCGCAGGGTCGAGCAGGGAAGTTGAAGACATTTCTGAAGTATACGAGAGGGTGGTGTTGACCTCAATCGCCGTCGATCAGGTTCCCAGACAAGAGCATCGCCTGAATCCAGGACTTGGAACGTCGTTCCAGAGTTCTGGAGTTCCGAGAGCTGATGCAGAACTTTCCTGAAGGGTGGCTTTTCTTTTTTACGGCCAGCGAACGACCAGTCACACATTCTTATCATCCCCGCACCTGTCGTCCTGGGTAACGTGGAGGTATAGTCCACCCTACGCGTAACATGTCAACCTGTTATTTCAATAAATTGTACACCACAAATATATAACACTGTGATCAACTTTAAAGTACTGTATTCTTGAATAAATGAAATTTTAACTTAATATCTTTTCTTTCGTATTAAATACGAATTAAAAACAGTGAAAGCAGCGATGTGTTGGCGACGGATAGTAAGAAATAGTTCACAGTTAAAATATTGTTTTATCCTAATTTTTTGGCATGCTATTTGTAAATTAAACTTTGCCTATTGATATATTTGAATTTTTAGGTAGCACTGAAGGAAACATTTTTCATTGTTACAGTTAGAAATATCAGCGCAATTTACTGTGCTTAGGCCCTAGTGACATGGTGTTTATTTTTTCGTCCGAGTAAGAAATTCAAAAGGCGGAGCGGAGCTTCTCTCTCTCTCTCGCTCTCTATCTCTCTCTCTCTCTCTCTCTCTCTCTCTCGGGAAGTTTCGCACCGCCTGTAGTAGCAGGAAAATTATACATGTTTTCAATTTTATCATATTTCATACTTATTACAGCAAAAATAATTATTTTTTAATTTGTAATTTTCAATTGAAACGGGATTTTATTGTTTGAATACTTATTATAATATATTTAGATGTGATGGCGGGAAGGCTACAAATCCAAAGTTGGCAGAAGTGGAGACTGGCAACGCCATGATGTGGCGTGTTTCGGAACGAAGCGTCAAGTTCGTACACGTTGTGTTTTCTAAACCTACCTGGGCCAGTTACGATGTTGTGTTAAATATGTTAATCCACGGCAGGAATAAATATATTGTATAGTGCGTCGTGACAGCTGTGTGTGTGAAAGAGTATTGTTGCCATTACGTTACGTTGGACCTGTGTGAGTGTGTGTGTGTGTGTGTGTGATTGCAAATATCGGACGTGTGCAATTTATACGTTTTAACAGTGAACGGGGTTTAAGACGAAATTAATTGTTTGAAAGTCACGTCTGTTTATTACAAGGTTGTAACCTTGCCGTAGGAGTTTGAAACACGTCTGTGTAACGTGCTTACGTTTCTATGATTTGAATTTTTGTCACAAACTCAACAAAATACTAATCCCAGCCAGATAAATTTAAATAAATAATGAAATAAACCTAGAAAACAACAAGTATCCATGCATAAAAATATGAGCGGGATAAAAGTTAAGTAAGGCATATTTGTGTGCATGTTCTCCACTGTATTTTAAGTTTGTCGTTGCTACGAACAAAAAATAAGCGACACGAGTCGCGTGCTTGAATTTACTGTGTGTTTTCGTTGGACTGGTTGTTCCTTCGTTTTAATTTTTATTCCTACTGAGGCCTTACTTTTAATGGAATAACCCAACACATATCAATAACAAGCGGTTAAATACTACAGTTCTTTCGCCCGCATTTATAACAGGGTTAAACACAGTCACGGTAAAATATTAACGTGTATTATGTGTAATGTGCTATGTCATGTATAATACATATGTTAGCAATGTAAAATAATAACCGTAAGAACTATCGTTAACATGGACATTGTTAAAAAGTCACAAAGCTGACCTAAATATGGTTATATACCTAAATTGTGAACATTCGTACGAAATGGTTTATGAAATATGACTAAATTATTTGAACAGCTGAAAACAGTAAACATGTATTTGACAGTTAAACCTTAGTCACATGGCAGTGTTTATGTTTACATGTGGCGGGAGGATACGTAATCGGCAACCGAAAGTAGAACTTTAGCAAAGCTTCAGAAAAGCGTGAAGTAACCGCGAATGGCCTATGTAAGTTATTCCTTTAGCTGATCATAGTGTTATCTACCTTGTGACGTTTACATACTTCGGCTATCTCAGGACACTTAACTTTTCCGTTTTCTTTTTCCTGGTTACAGGCAGGCTCATGTTTTGTTCTTATATTTTTGTTCAGTTTTTATTGCTTTTTATTGTATATGTAGCGTGGTTGACCCTGCAATCCACCCTGATTCCCCCAGCAACATGGGGGTTTTTCTCCATATTATTCTATATATTTCTGCTCTATATCAGCTCTATATTCCATTATCTGTATCTAAGCGTAGTAAAATTTCACGAAAAAATTTCTAGACAAGTTATATTTAAAATCACTGTAGGGTCCTTTACCAACCTTGATTGGCTGAATTACTTTTTGACACGTCTTAACTGTCTGCACACGAATCACGCAAGAGCCATGCATATGTTGTCGAATTCTGAGTGGCCCGGTCAAATATGAAGACGCCTTCTCAAGCAGACAGCAACCAATGGCAGTAGACAAACTGCTGTTGGGTGTTTAGAGTATTGAAGTCCTCGGTGTGCTCGTATTTTTACGCCAAAAATCACTAGCTCTACTAATAGGCCATTGCTTCGTTAGACAGCAGGCGTGAGGGGAGCTTGGGGATTCCTTTTCGATTCCCCTCTGTCCGCAGAACTCTGAGGATGAACATAACAGAACAATTAGTTACTGCTCCAGCGTCAAATCTCGCCATTACCGAAGTTACGACGTAGTATGGTACTATGCTCCTGTTATGACTACACAATCTCTTCTGTCTCTATATTGTCGTTACCATGCACATTGCGAATATTTTTCAAACTAACTCTAGTCTTATTATTATAGTGGAGTATTGTTAAAGTAACCCTGTTCCACCATCTCATAGTACACATTTGCAGTTAGTCCATGTTATATGAAAGCAATTAGTACAAAATAATAACAAATACAACGTTAGACAATACTTAATAAAATAAGTGAAGGACATTTAATAATTAAAAAAAAAAAAACAGAAAACTCAAGTATAAATAATGCTTTCAAACATAACCTCAAAGTGGGAACAGTGCATGTGTGCAGTAAGTGTATAAGCCGAGAAACAAATTAATTAATGAAAAGCAAATAAAGTATAAACGGAAACAAATATCGGTGACATTACGTGACTGAGGTGTCGTGCTCGACCATAGGTCGCTGTGACATTGATTAGGGTCGCAGGTTTCTATTACAGCGCAGTATAACCAAGCAATGCAAACTCGGCGGGAACGCTCAGTAAGACTAAGCGTTGCCGCGGTGGATGCGCCCATAAGAGCAAGGTTAAAGTACCACCGTATGAATATCCTGCTGCGCTGATAAGCACGTCTAGACTTGCAACTACCTTCAAGGTCAAATTTGTTTTCGGGCGTGTTAAGGGGAAAATGAAATAATTATCATTGAGTTTTTCGCCGTGCTCGTCTTTTAAGACGATAGCACCGTCATTGTAAATCCTACCCAGTGAGTGATGCCTGACGGTGAACAGGAGTTCCCAACACGGGAGAAAAGGCGTTTTTAGCCTTTTCGTGGTACCTTCACACTTTTTGAATAAAACCTTCAAAACATTTCCCCATGTATGGCGTGATTGGTTGTTTCCTGAACATGTCATGTATCTCAAACGTTTCATACGTCTGTTAACATAACATTCTTTTAATTCTTGGTCAAATTAAAATTTAACTTATATTTTATTTATAAATTATAACATTTCACTTTAATTAATTTAAATAAGAACAGAAAAATTGGTGTGTTTTCAATGCATGTTAAGAAATAGTTCACATGCAAAATATTATTAAACTGAGTGCGCACAAATGCGGCGCGTTGTCCCTTTGACGTAATGTTCTAACTGGTTCAGTCCATGATTTAATTAAGCTTCGTCTGCATGAGGGAGAGGGACAGCCTGAAAGTAGACCTCGAGCAAGACTTCAGAGAAGTTTGAAGTAACTGTGAGTGGACTATACAGCATGCAAAGCGCGCCGCACACGGAACGATTTTCCTTGCGGTAGCGCATGAGCGGATTCTTGCCAGCTGCTGGACGTGCTCATCCTCGATAAATATCGATACCTACGTGCTCATCCTCGAGAAATATCGATGTCTACGTGCAGTTTTGCTACTTAGTCTACTATTTTTCGATAGTTTTAATGGTGCTATTTTGTCTGCGCGTTTCTGTGCTGGTTTCCGATCTCGGCCAACGAGAGCAAGGAAACGTGTCGCGTGGCTTTATTTACATGGCAACATGATTGTTTTTTGCAGTATTAATAANGTGCTCATCCTCGATAAATATCGATACCTACGTGCTCATCCTCGAGAAATATCGATGTCTACGTGCAGTTTTGCTAGTTAGTCTACTATTTTTCGATAGTTTTAATGGTGCTATTTTGTCTGCGAGTTTCTTTGCTGGTTTCTGATCTCAGCCAACGAGAGCAAGGAAACGTGTCGCGTGGCTTTATTTACATGGCAACATGATTGTTTTTTGCAGTATTAATAANGGCCAACGAGAGCAAGGAAACGTGTCGCGTGGCTTTATTTACATGGCAACATGATTGTTTTTTGCAGTATTAATAAATGCATAGAAGAAACGCGCTTGTACAGTTTTGAGGTTATTTGTTCACTTTACCGAATTCTTTGAAAAGAATTGCCAGTTTTCTTTCCTTCAGGCTAAGTAACCATTCTCTTGTCCACAGTTGTTTGCTTCGTCTACAATTTTTATTTTCATGACCCAAAGCAGAAATACGTGTAAATAGAGCAATCTTTCCTCGCCGTACAATTGTTTATTAATTTTCGCCAGCTGTTAAAAAATGGATGCCACCGTTAATAGTTGAGAGAGTAATGCTGGATTTACAATACCACGACGAACATGCTCCGACATTCGAACACGACATGTCCATCCGACAATATCCGCCACCAATGTGTGTTAAGTGTTTACAATTCTCCGACAGTTCTCATCCGACAAGCTTATCGTAGCTGTCTGTAAATCTTAAAATGGCCAGTAATGTGCTATACTTTCTCGTTGGAATGCATAGAAATTACAATATTTCACTATTTTGTTGTGAAAACAGTTGAAAGCTATCTAAATATACTTTTCTCAATCATTATTTATTTCCGTCACATCAACAACCAGGCATTTTTCTTCTATACAATCAGTATATAATGTAACATAATTTTAGAGTGAAATTTCCCACAGTAGTGACACCTGCACGACATTTTGTTTTGTAAGGTCGTATTTGTGTTATTATTTATACTGCCCCGCGAGTCCGACAACGACAAAAGTAGAAATGGAATCTACTTTCGTCGGCCTGTCGGAGCCGTGATTTTGTCGGGGTGACCTTGCTTCTGATTGGCTGTTGAAATATTTACGTTCGTGTCGGGACTGTGGTGTCGGACGGTCGTGGCATTGTAAATCCAGAGTAAATCGCAAGGAAACCCATACCGCGTGCGACGAAACCAGTGACGGACCCCGCGAGTAACCAAGTTACAAAGCTCTTTGCCTTCTATTAAATATTATCTTAGCGAAACTCGCAGGGAAAATCGTCCCGTGTGCGCACGGCGCCGACGACGAAGAAGAAGAAGAAGTTGAAACACGCTGTCGCCATCTCTCCCGATATCTGCTCGTGTTCGAGAACATCGATCGCGCGCGACAACTGGGGCGTAACTCGGACGCAGCTGTTTCCCCCTGAGCGCGGCAGGGGAGGGGGGTTCTGGGGGAGGACGGACAGGAGTTTCTCTCTGGGAAAGAGGACTCCCCTCTCAGACGTAGGACTAGGGATGTCCTTCCAATTGCAAGTTTTAGTTTACCAAATGATCGCGTGACCCGATTTAGCATATTAAATTGACGACGTATTCAGTAGTTTAGTATTCAGTTTTTAGCATTTAACGAAACTTACTTCAAACTAATTTACCAAGTCATAAATAAACCGCCACATTTATTTTGAACTTGATGCGGCAAAGAAACTCTGCGAGGATGGCTTTATAGTATGCACATAGAGACGTAAATTATTTCACAAACTTGAATAAATATCATGACCAGCCATTTTGACATGTATCTATTAAAATAGGGGTTATATGTAAATTCAACTTAATTATAGTTAGAATCACCGTAGAACTACCTTTAAGATGTGTATTTGCTCATAATGTGTAGTAGAATATCATATTCTAATATATAAAATTCTCCCGTCACAGTGTTAGTCACTGAACTCCTCCGAAACGGCTGGACCGATTTTTATGAAATTTTTTATGTATACTCGGTAGGTCTGAGAATAGATTTATATCTATTTTTTACACCCCTAAGTAATAAGGGTGGCCACCCCCAAACAATTTTTTTTTATTGTTTAAACAAAACTTTTATTTTTTATTTTTTTATGATGTGGCATCAAAAAATACATACCCTCCTAAATGTTCACCCTTCTACCACCAACCCTTATTTTTTTTAGAGCGATATTAGTAATTTAATAAATTTTACCCTAGGTCGATAACTGATCAATTATCATCGATCATTTATCGATCTAGGTTACAATTTATTCCCACCAGGTGTCTCCCAGTGACACAGCACGGAGTAGCCGGTCTCCACTTTCTCTCACACAATAACCTTTCTCTTATTCATTTGTGCTCAGATCGTAGTAGTGACGTGTTTACAATTATATTTTCAATAATTAAGTGTACTTCTTAATTAACTTTATTATTGATCGCAAAGCTGTAATTGTTTGTATTTCCATTTTATTAATATTTATTAAATTATCTAATTTTATATTCCGTCATCGTCCACAGAGCTCCATGCCTCTTCCACTTATATACCACATCCTCACACACATACAATAAGTTATAGTTATTTTTTTCTAATACTATAATCACTAGAAATACTTTTTATGGCAAAACAACGTTTGCCGGGTCAGCTAGTATCTTATAAGAAGACTGTCGCGTTTATAGTTTTAATGTTAAAATTGACAATTATGGTAACATATGGCCCGAGAGAAGGTAGGATAAGTTGCGTCACGCAGTGTCAGACCCATTTTCTTCCCAAAGAGGCGTATTTTGTGAGACGATGCATAAGGGCGAGTCTTGCAGCCCACGCGAGAGGGCCACCTTGCTCTGCCCACGATAGGGCGCCCTGCCAGGTCATTAAACATTAAAAGGTACAATATTAATGTTATCACATCACTGTTAAGAAATTACGTAAACACTTGTACAAATGTGAACCTGTAGAAATTACGTTGGAATCAAATGAAAGGGACGGCCATAGCCAANGGGGGGAAGGTCTGGCGTAGGAGGACCCTACTGGTCAGTTGGTCTCCCGGGAGTTGGGACGCCGTGGCCCGGGAAGCCGGGGTGTGTCGGGGCTGCGGGCCACGGGCGAGGGCGATGTACCACTGAGAGTTCCAAGGAGTCCTGATCAAGGTGGTTGGCTGCTTGCCGCCGCCCGTGAGTGAACGCGCTAGCGACGACCCGCCGAGGCAATGCACGCCTCTGTGGTCGACCGGCGATGGCCTTTCGACTTCGAATAATTTTGCTGACCGATAAATAGCAGGCCAACTCCGAGTTTGTGGGCGGACATCAAAAGCGATATTACCATATTGTTCATTGTGATTTCCCCTGGAACGCCTAAACGAGAACTAAGTACAATTTATCAGATGTAACAGACAAGATGATACGATAGATGCGCAGGTTCATTGTCTCAGATCCCTGCAAACACAGTGTCACGTCATACCTACGAAAGGAGGCGGTCACTATAGATACATAAGTAAATTTATTTCCAATGACTAGAGACCTGAAAAATTCGCGTTTACATTTCGGGACAAGCTAGAATTCAAAACCCCGAACGTTTGTATTGCTAATGCTATTGGTCTACCCGTTAAATTGCACCTCCTGGACAGCTCTGAGCCTATAATAAATACACAGTAAAATGCAGACCGAATCACCGTCTTCCGCTAATACAACAAGCAACCAATGAACAGTGATATCTTTATGATTTTGCATACGAAAATAGAGTGTAGCCTACAGGTCATTGAACTCGCGAATTTTTTAGGTCTCTACCAATGACACTTTGAAACGTGAGACATTTCAATTTAAACATAACCAAAAAGATACTTTATACATGCGTTTTTTCATGTTAGTATTTATTTATTAATTCATCTATGCCGAGAGACTCTCGTGCTGTGCAATGCAGACTTTGTTCAGCAGATAGCACCATCGTCGTAAACAAGTGACTTTCATCAGAGTTTCAATTTAACCATACTGAACGCAAGATTTGATTGTGCTTCATTGCCGAGGGTGACTACGAGAAAAGAGCCAAATATAGGGTTCAAGGGACAAAAATACAGTAAAAAGTGATAAAATAAATAAGCGCATATATGGAACAAGACACAATTATTCAGTTATGCAACGAGCGACACAGAGACAATGAGAACAGCTCAACTATAACAAGACGAAAACAGCCAAAACTAAAAGCGAAACACAGACGCAGCAGGTCACAGTGAAACAGATGTATCTGTTATTTTGCCTGCAATTTTTTGTTCCTCATATGCTGCACTGTGACTTACTGCTGTTGTTTTTCACTTGTAGTTGTAACGGTTTCGTCTTGTTAAAGTTGAGGTGCCCTCGTTGTTTCTGTGCCGCTTGTTGTCTAACAGCCTCATTGTCTCTTGTTCCATATATGTGCTTATTTACTTTATCACTTTTTACTGTATTTTTGTTCCTCACCAATATATAGGCCCCTGCAAAATTTGCGTAATTTTTTGGCTGCAGGCTAAAACTTCTGCCATTGGTCGACAACTTTTCAAGGTCGCGTTTAGTCAGTAACGGTAGAGAAGCCAATCTGCAGTGAAGCGATCACACAGGTGAATTACGTCGTACAGTTGCCAGTAACCAATAAAATTGCGAATTGCTTTCGAGTAGGTATAGTGAAGTGAATCCTAGCATGTTACTAAAAACAGCGAATTTTGCATGTCTCTACTCATATATCGTAGTTTGTGGTCACTCTAGACAATATAAGTCCAATACAATTTCGAATTCAGTTTGATCATATTATTGCCATTTTACTTAAAAAAAACTCAATCGTACTAAATTATGAATTAATGAATTACAAAATTATCAATTATAACGTGGGGAATGGGTGTCCGGAAACACTGTAAAAGTGGGGACGTGCAAAATTCGCGCTAATCTGTGGAAACTCACTGAACTGCAACTAGATGTTCGCTCGATTGACTCCTGCCATTGGCCACATTATTAGTGTGGCCTGCGCGAAGGACCCTTTCAGCAAGTGATAACAACTCAACAGTAGACTGGCCGATACCCTGTAACGCGTCCACACAGATTAAAAGCCAGCAGTCAATGAAGTCACAGATTCTGTTTCAGTGTATAATGCTAATTTCGCACGTCTCTGTGTAGACAGCTGATCATATCAGGATTGCTTTATAGAGCACAGATGTTCTTTACAGTGCAGCTCATATTACCAAAAAGAATTCTGTTGAACTATTGTAACGACAAAGCAAAATAATCATGGTCATTATTGTACAGAATAAACTAAAAATATGTATATGGTAAGCCTACTCTGCAGTGGTTCATATTTAAACAAATTTTTCTTTGCGGCAATAAATCGTGTGTTGCAGCAAAGAAAATATATTTTTTTTTTACAGTGTGAAATGCCTTGCTACCGCAATTAAATTCTCGTGCTACGTAACATAACTATCATTTCGATAGCTTGCACTAGCGCTCCCTACATTTCCTAGTGAAATGAACACAACCAAAGTCGCATGTTTGGTTGTGACGTAGATTGGTGTTCACTGTAATGAGTCAACTGTGATAGAAAGTTCGATTGACCCACACAACGGATCGACGTGTCTTTTAAGAAGCTACAATAATAGTGTATTTGTGTAAATAAATAAAAACTATGTAATAAAAGTAAATAACGAAACGAAAACAAAAGGTACACGTAGAAATGTAGTGAAGTAAAACTAGTAAAAACGAGAGATGTTAAGTGTCCCGCCTACCTGGCACTTGAAATGCGTTGCAGTATGTTTGAAATAATCTTTTTTCTACGAAACTACTAAATGTGCGTCCAGTGTGAGGATATACGAACAGAACACACACACCAGACGAGGGCTGTTGAGTGCTTTCAAGAGGTAACGCACATTAGAAACACAATTTCACAGCACTCAAAAACGACTAAAACAGCTTTTTTTAAATCGTCGTATCTCAACATATACGTGTCAGATACATACGAAACCAGTCAAGGGCCCTGCATTGAAACTTCCCACAGACTTTCCAACAATAAAATAATAGGGTCACCACAGAAAGTACACGCAGTGCGGCGAGACACTGTGGGCCAGTTGATAGCCTTGCGCTTAGCGGCGATGGCGCACTTGATGCGCGTGGCAATGTCGCCCTTATCGCTCCCGCGCTTCTCGGCCTCAAACGCGGAGAAAAGCAGGCAGGCGGGAGCCTCAAGCAGAGTTTATACGGCGTATACCTACGTATACCCTCGACTACAGCGCCGCAAGTAAGGACATTTCGCTGGTGTAATTTATAGATTATTGATATATAGGAATTTATAAACAATTTATTCAAATCTTTGGTAATTTAAAGTCATGAATTGACATGGATTTTAATTTCAATTAATTAATTTTATTCATTTAATTTAAATTTGTTTCATCCCTCGCTCTAAAAAAAAAGAAAAAAAAAGGGATTCCCAAGCCCAATAAGATTCCTTGACAGTGGGGAAGTAGCAAAGAATGATTATAATGAATAGAAGATTAATAATCAAAAACCTCGGATGGCCTTTGCCTAAGAGAGGTGAGGTGGAAACAAATAAATTATAATTTTATGCAAACGGAGTTGGGGATACGGGTTCAGCTTCTGTATTGTAGGCTGTGCTGTGCTGCGGTGCGATCCAAAACCAATTACAGTGCGTTT
>NQII01006819.1:10017-21476 GCA_002778355.1 Clitarchus hookeri | reverse complement strand
TATATATATATATATATATATATATATATATATATATACACACACACACACACACACACAAAACACCAACACAGAGAATTCCGAGCAAGGAATTCATTTAGAAAGCTACAAGAAAACGCACAAGTGGGAACGACCATAACAAACTTGAACAACAAAAATAATAAATATGAATAATATAATAAATACAGCATAGACGAGAAACTTGGCAAAAGTTGGCCTCATTGCAAGAATCCTTCAAAAAACATAAACTATTTTCAGAGCACTATACCCGAGTGTAACTCATAACTCGGGCTACAATAAAAAAATTAAAAAATTCTGTCACTGAAACTAAATTCGTGGGACGTAGGTAGTTTAAATGTTTCGTTGCCCCTTTCATCCATGCTGGTCTATACAAGATATTTCGAAACTCCATATCGAAATTCAAACCACGGCATCTGTGGTAACACGATTTATATCTTGTTTTGTCAAAACAGGAACTCAGTTTTAGTTGCACACACAGACGAACGAAGTTAACCGCCCGCCATCTTGTCTCCCACTGCTTTCCATTGTCTTCATTCCCACAATTCATTGCGCCAATAAACTCTGAATACAACTTTCGGCGAACAAAGGTCTAACTCCCGTTTTTTTTAGCATCACTCTGGCCTGAACATACCGACCGCCTGAAAATGTTACATTTTACTATTAACACGTCAACAAATGCAACCACAAAAATTCAAAGTCAGACCACAGATTACAAAAGTCAGTGGAACATGATAATACTGCCTCCTATATATACAGATACACACTTACATTAGTGGCAATGGGCATACCGTCGAAACAGGCCTAACAAGTTCACCATTGGGAGTTTCTAGAGTCATGACTCTGACAACACCATCTTAATCAGGATGAGTTTTAATGATTCTGGCAGTTCTCCATTTCAGTGGTGGCAAGTTTGAGTCCTTCACCAGGACGAGCATGTCTTCTTCTACGTTAGGATTTGCAACATTCCATTTAGTTCTTTGATGAAGCGTATGGAGATATTTGGTGCTCCATCATTTCCAAATGCACTGTTTTAACTTTGTGAGTAATTGACATCGATCGAGACGATTCTCCACGATGTGAGAGAGGTCTTGTTCTGGTATCCCAATAAAGTGAGCACCAATCAAAATATGCTTTGGAGTGAGGACATCAAATTCTGAGGGGTCTGTCGAAAGAGGACACAGTGGTCTGGAGTTCAAAATTGCTGAGATTTCACTAAAGAGTGTTGCTAACTTCTCGAAGGTAAGTATTTGTTCACCAATCACTTTTCTTATGTGCAATTTGACCGGCTTGACTGCGGCTTCCCACAAACCTCCGAACAGGGGTCCTGCTGGTGGATTGAAGTGCCAAACAATATTAAGGTGAACTAAGTGATCATGAATTGTCTGCCATGCTGGTTCAGAGAACAAAGCTTGATGCACTTCCTTAACATGTCTGTTCGTACCAACAAAATTTTCGCAGTGACCTGACAATATGTCTGATGGTGTTCCTCTCACAGATACAAATATTTTCAAGGCTCCTAAAAATGCATCAGTACACAAATATGACACAACTTCCAAAGGGACTACCTTGCTCGACATACACACAAACACACGGAGATAGCTTTTCGTGACAACGACCTTGCGTGCTTTGGGGGGTTTTGAACTTAAAGGCCCCGCAAAGTCAACACCAACTTTCAGAAAAGGACGCACTTGTGAGAACCTAACAGCCGGTAGGTTTCCCATGAGTAAGGTAGGGGGTTTGGCTGTCAATTTGAAACACTGCATGCACCTGTGGATACAGTGCCGGATTATTCGTCTAACGCTCAATATCCAAAACTGTCTCTGGGATGAGATTTTGCGTAGCCTGTGGTCCAGCATGAAGGTAAGTGGTATGATGGTAGTTAACAATTAGCACTGAAAGGTGACATTTTGCTGGAAGTAATATTGGATGTTTTGTTTATTCAGGCAAGACATGTTGGAGCCGGCCACCCACGCTGATGACTCCGAAGGGGTCTAGGAATGGCTGCAGACGCCGAAGACTACTGGGATACTCATTGTGCTCCAGAATTTTAATTTCTTCAAAAAATAGTGTTGTTGCACAACTTTGATCCAAAATAACATAACTTCGAATCAAAATAAATTTGTTTTCTGAAGGCACTATTGGCGCTGAGTATCCATGCTGTCACACACTAAAGTTTAGATAGTGATGAAAATGTGTCCAACACAACAAATTCATTTCTCTTGTCTTTAACTGCAAGGATCTGATTTTTTACAGGCTTGCAGTCAGATAGCTCGTTCACATTTAAGGCCCTTACCCTTTGTATGAGCCAATTTGCATCCTAGCCTGCCAGACAGTCAGGACCATGAAACCGCAGTATGTTACCAACGAAGAGCTAGATGAGACATAATGCCATATGTTCGGAGGTACAATGGTCTGAATTTCAGAAACCCTATTTGCTACAAAGGTTTTTAATTTATGAGGATATGATTTTATCCACGACAGCTCAGATGCAGAGTCACGCCACATGTGTATGGTAAAGTTTTATGATTTGTCTTCAAACTGGTTGCTCACGTACAGACACAACCTTGCCAGGAGCACAGCACCACACAACTCAAGCCTACGGATATACAGTGTTTTCAGCAGAGCAATCTTTGATTTAGCAATTACCAGATGTATCGAAATCACTCCAACACTTTCAACAAGCCGCACATAGGTCACAGCAGCATATGCCTTTTCAGAGGCATTACAAAACCCATGGAACTGAAGGTTGTTTGCATCATGTAAACTGAAGTATGTTGGGATTCGCACATCAGTAAGGGAAGGATAGTGATGTTCGGAGCTGCAGCCATTGATGAGCAATTTCCTCAGTGACTGGTTGATCCCACTCCAATCCTAATGTCCATAGAGTTTGAAGCAACATCTTAACCCACACAATCACTTGTGACACACACCTACAAGGGTCAAAGGGTTACACAATTGTTGAGAGAATACCTCATTTAGTAATAGATAACTGGGGAATTTTGATGTGGTATACAAACTCATCTGTAGCTAGACACCAATGAACACCAAGAACTTTGATAGTTGGGCTTGTCTCTTGATCAAAACTTCTCAGAACTTCACATTGATCTGCAGGCATATCTTCCAACACAGTGGGGTTGTCAGAGGACCACTTTTGCAGCTGAAATCCTCCTCGAGCTGATATCGACACAAGTTCACCCTTCTACAGAGCTGGCCCCAGTAACTACGTCATCGACAAACACGTCTCGTAACAATACTTGTGATACTCGAGGAAACTGATGAGCTTCATCCAGTGCCAACTGCTGCATGCCATTTAACGCTTGGTAAGGGGACGATGCTAACCCGTATGTAACTGTGTTTAATTGATAGACATGAACATCATCTTCTGGAGTAGGACGCCACAAAATTAATTGGTGCTTGCGGTCGTCAGGGTGGATTTCAATCTGTCTGTACATTTTACAAATGCCTGCAGTAAAGACCACTGGCATCACTTGAAAGTTCAGGATGATATCACCTGCATACTTTTGAAGTTTTGGCCCAGTTAAGAGGAGTGCGTAGCTGCGCGTTCAAGATCAGGAAGCGAGAGGGAGCGATAAGGGCGACACTAACACGCACCCCTAGCGCCTCACCGCTCCTTACGCGCAAGGCGTGCATTGCTTCCGTCGACAAGCTGTACTTTGCCGATTAGATCTGTAACAGTGAGACCTTGTTACACGTGATGGAAACCCACAGATTAACCTACGCCCGTATGTTTGTAGTTTTCTCTTACTGCATAAGGAAACTGCATAGACAAGCTTTAAAATTGCGATATTTTTTAAAACCATTTTCACGGTTTTTTCTCCATAAATACATTTTATATGATAAAAGTAAAAAGACAGTGACATGGATAATTGTTTTTTAAATTTTCAGACATAAAGTCCTACATTCAGAACTTTTATTTACCGAGACACGCGTTTTCGCGCAAACAACGATTTAACAGAAAATGTTACATTACATAGGCAGGTAGGAGCAGTGACTTTTTTCTAAGGTTGATTATAAAAGGGCCTACTTTATCGTGAACAGCCTTTAAGGGTACCTGGCAGGAAATCAACTGCCGCCAATATCATCACTCCACCCTACTCCAACGACACGAAGGTTATTGGTTCATGTTGCATACAAGGAGTGAGTACAGCACCGAGCAAGCACTAGCATTATCTCGCAGCAGTTCGTCAGTCTCCGGTGGAAATTGCTGGGGGGCTATAGTTATGGCAGGGGAAGGGAGTGTAGACGTCTAATTCGCTGTAATCGCACCCGGGCGACATCGCCATCCATAATAAAGGCAAAGGAAGGCGGGAGCGGCGACAAGACACGGGTAAGTGACGTAATTAAAGCTCGCCCTAAACGAGGCGAGTTGCTCGTGTGGGGAGGGTTGAATATTGGCGGCGGTAATCAGGCGTCGTCTGCCATGAGGGTGGTAATGAAAGGGGGTTGGGTGAGGGGTGTGTAGGGGTTGTGTTGGAGCGCCACCACCTTCGCTAATGAACGCGCCTGCGCACAAATGAAGGTCGTTTCTGCTCCCAGCGACACGCTGCAACAATCGCCGCCTCATCGTCACAGAATAGCCAAGTACACAGAAGCTAAACAGCGTGGCGGTTGCTCTGAAGAAAGCCTGCCAGTAGTACAGTATAGATGAAGAAAATACAATTTTTGTATTATTAATGTTTTAACTGAAAATTAATTATATTAAAGAATGTTCTAAAATTAATAATTTAATTAAAATTTATTTACAGTAAATTTTTTTTATTAATAAATAAAAAATTAAAATTTGAATAATTAAGATAAAAATTTATAACTAAAAAAATTTTAATTATTTTTTTTGGTTACTTTAAAAATTATGTCAACAATATAAATTTAAACATAAAACCAAGGCACCTCCCCATTTAATTAGTTCAACATATAATTAAACAGTTAACAATTGAAAATTCAACGTAAATAATTGGGACAACCCAATTAAAACAAAAAAATAAATCACTCATTGATTTATTAAAATTTACAGCTTACGAAGTAAAGTTAAATATGTAATTAAAAGTTACATTAAGAAAAAAATTTAGTTTTCATTTTTAAGTTCAAATTGTTTTACTTAAATTTTAAACTTAATTTTTTAAATTATTTACTCAAAATTATTTTTGGATAAATATATTTTATCAAATTATTAATACAAAAATTTTTTTTTCTTGCCTATAATTTACTACTCCTGCCCGTTCGCTGATTGGCTGCCTGAGGTTTTAGAAATGGGCCATTTGTCTGACTGACTACTGCGTGATCGCAAAGGTTCCTTATTGGCTGGGTCGCCAGCTGGCAATTAGGTTACCACGCCCTGATTGGTGAACGGCGTTTAGTCATGTTTGCTGACCAGTGATAACATTTTGCTGGCGTGTATCTGGAGTTCGCCGAATAAGAGACCATTTAATTTTCGTACTTTTAATTATTCTGTATTACGGCAAACTCTCGGGTCATTGAGCAGGTAGCATGTAGGTATATCTGAGGTTTTTTTTAAATTAACGTCTAGACATAATTTCTCATGAAAGATAAAAAATTAGTATGAAAAACCGACTATGGTTACAGATGCACCAACCAAAATAAAATAAACAAGTTGGGTTTCAAAATAATTGTTAGAATATATATTATGCAGTAATAGGTCAGGTTTTCAAATAACGAATGAAGATATTATATTAGATTTTGGAGAAATATACCCAAATAAACGAATGATGGAGGTGGCCCCTCTTCATTAAAATACGCCACTGAAAAATAACTCGAAATATTGAAGTATCTCACTCATACGTAACATTTGCAGAAATTTACAAATCGTTAAAGTGAAGATTACTTAAATTAATTTTTAAAGAGTTTAAATTTCAAAAACATTAATACTTAAGTGTCACAGCCCCTAATTAAATACGAGGACCGAAAGCCATATTTAAAGGTGTCAGCTGGAGGTGATGTAAGTTCAGCTGACACGTTGTCCGAGAAACGCTGAACGCTACGGAAATAAATCCATCGCGTATTTAAACTGTAGAGCGATGTCTTTTTTTTTTTGCAGGACAGTAAAAAAAGTTGTGCAATAAAACGTGCAGTTTCCGGGACCACTCTCGGCCATCTGTGCTAATGGCTGGGATTTATTAAAAACAAGTGCAGCGCGCAGCGGCTCGTCCGACGGCATTTGTCCGGCCAGTTCGCTTGAAGTGAAGCGTACTGACGCATCGCTGTGAAACCAGTCCAGGTGTTACCAACAGAACGACCCCAGAAACTCTCATTTCCAAGTTTGCCCTTTCAGTCACAGGTGATTACGTGCAGGGTTATTCTGAACTCCACGTTAAAAAAAACTGTAATATGACAATAAGAATTACGACCAACAACAATTATTTAGGGTGGTACATTTCCTTAAAAATTGTGATTTAATTTTTTTTATTAAAAAGAAAACCAGTGTATACTTAAAGTTAAATAACGCAATTTTAAATAGCAATTCTTTACAGTTTGTTTTTGTCCGTGTAAGTTTGATCACCCCTTCTTAAAATAATAGGGGTTGGCAATTGTGATCGTACAAAACGTAACTATGGGATAAACACAAAGTTTTTTTTAAAAATTATATATGTGAAAAAGTACGTTAAACCCATGAGGTGGGGGGGGGGGGTTGTATTAATCCTGCGCTGCCTCGTAAATGGTTTTCGAAAAAAACCAGTACAAATTTTGAAATGTTGCTGTTGTTTTCCTGCCACATATTTAACCGGCTTCCACTTACGCTTCAAATGTTCAGGTAGAATGGCTTCCAAAAAAATACTGTAGCCTTCATTAAAAAGTAGTTAACACACGCTACCAAAATTATCAGAAGAGTACGATTCATTTTACACGTTTAAGTATAGAGCATATATTTTTTCTAAAACTGTGTAATATTTTGATAGAATTTACTCATTAGAATATTTTTAAAAATATATTTACAAATGTGAATTTTTATTTAAAATTTGAGATAATTTTCATTTTTAATTTATTAGAAAACGCGTTTTTTCCCTTAAAAATTAAAATAAAACTTTCATAAAGTAAGATTATCATAATAATTACTCTGCTTCTATGTAATAAAAAGTAGTAATATTGCTCAAAATATTAATAATATTTGATTTGATGCATACACATTTCAGTTATAAAAATTAGAACTTTCGTTGTGAAATGTCTCATTATTTGAAATATTTGTATACCTTACTACTAATTTCTACTACGTACAGTCAGAGTAAATATTATGATCTTCCGTGATGAAGGGGTTGCTGGAGGAGGTTCGCACCTGCTAAGTTGTTTTAAAATTCTACAGCCAAACGTAGAAGCCAGAGGAAGTTAGTATGATAATAATAATATATAAATAAAAATTAGAGAAAAATGATATATATATATATATATATATATATATATATACATAATTTTTCTCTAAATTGGCTAAATAATCAGTACCTTTAATGCTTGGTAGTAATTTTTTGCATGAGATACCTAATTTGCTGGAAAATAGTTCCATGCAGGTTAGACCTAAGCATCTAAAGAACACATCTCCAGTTTTTATTTGGACACTGGCAGCGCGTATTTGTGAGAAGACGTTTTGGTTTTTGATTAGACCAATCAGAATCAGATTACACCAGTTCTGATCGTCTGTTATCGCCAGGCATGTACTTGAGACGCGCGGCAAGTAACGCTCGATTCGCCATCAATGTCGCGTGTGTAAGAGACGTCTGCATAGGACGTGTGTAAACATGTGTGGTTCACAGTGATTACACTCGTCTTATGTTCAGACACGCACGACTATAAATTAAGTTTATTCTAGTGGGACAGTGTTTTAAAAGCAAATAACGCTAACAAATTTTTTTATGAGTAGAGGAAAATAAAACGGAAGTTATCTTTAGAAACAATCAAATAAGTACCACGGATTTATTCTTATTCTTAATTTGATCATACAGTTCTGTTGGCTAAAAGTCTTACGTAAACGGAACGAAAAAAATATGGCAATTTCTTGTACGTCTACACGTCGAGGTAGTTCCTACACGACACTTGCGTGATTGCCATGAACCTTTTCGTTGGAATACCTTATTTAATTTCGATACATACAACATGTTATTGCGTACACTTAGCCCTGTATTACCACGAAGGCAAACTCCCAAATAGCAGGGCTAACTCGAAGTCCGGGAAATGTCAAAGGCTACCACTAACTTCCCGGTGTGATACTAAGTCCCACAATCGCCCCAAGAAAAATAAAATCCCTACACATACTCCTGAGATCCCGGGGTGAGGTCACTGGAACCTCGTGTACGCAAGTGCCAACACCCCGACCGTCTCCCTAGTCCAACAGCTGTCAACAACTCAGCGGTTGGCCAACTAATAAGAAAATATTGATTCGAATTCTCTGTCTTAAACAGCTGAAACTCCTCATCTATCCTAAACTATAATAAGTTAAAGGCATACGGGAAAATCTGGGATACGTTGCCAAAGGAATCCTTTTAGACACTCACACGCACACAAACACAGTGAAACAAGGAAAGTTTCTTAATTTCATTTTATATAGAACGAAATTTCTGAATTTCTGAGATACAACTCAAAAATATATTACTGGCACAATTTCACTTTAAAAATCAGCTTTTTTAAAATTCAAATGGGCCTAAAATTATACCCAAATAGCGGTTTAAATAGTTACATAAAATGGTCCCCCAAAATTATATAAAGCTGCTCACACGAGCATAATCAAACCTTATAACAATTGCATACAGAGGTGACAAAAGTCATGGGATAGCAACATAAAAACATACAGATGGCAGTAGTATCGCGTAAAAAATGTATAAATGTGCAGTGAATTGATTGGGCTTTCATTTGTAGTCAAGTGATTCATGTGAAAAGGTTTCTGACGTGATTAAGGCCGCACGACGGGAATTAACAGACTTTGAACGCGGAATGGTAGTTGGAGCTAGATGCATGGGACATTCCATTTCGGAAATGGTTAGGGAATTCAACATTCCGAGATACACAGTGTCAAGAGTGTGCCGAGAATACCTCATTTCAGGCATAACCTCCCATAATGGACAACGCAGTGGCCGACCACCTGCACTTAATGACCGAGACCTACGACGTGTGCGCAGAATGGTCATTGTTAACAGACAAGCAACACTGCGTGAAATAACCGCAGGAATCAATGTGGGACGTACGACGGACGTGTCCGTTATGAAAGTGCGGCGAACTTTGGCTGTACTGAGCTATGCCAGCAGAACACCGACTCGAGTGCCTTTACTAACAGCATGACATCACCTGCAGCGCCTCTCCTGGGCTCGTGAATATATCGGTTAGACCCTAGACGACTGGAAAACCGTGGCTTGGTCAGATGAGTTCCGATTGCAGTTGGTAAGAGCTGATGGTAGGGTTCGAGTGTGGCGCAGACCCCACGAATCCATGGACCCAAGTTGTCAACAAGGAACTGTGCAATCTGGTGGTGGCTCCATAATGGTGTGGGCTGTTTTTACATGGAATGGACTGGGTCCTCTGGTCCAACTGAACCGATCATTGACTGGAAAGGGTTATGTTCAGCTACTTGGAGACCACTTGCAGCCATTCATGGACTTCATGTACCGAAAGAACGATTGCATTTTTATGGATGACAATGCGCCATGTCACCGGGCCACAGCTGTTTGCGATTGGTTTGAAGAACATTCTGGACAATTCCAGCGAATGATTTGGCCACCAAGATTGCCCGACATGAATCCCATAGGTTATTTATGATACATAATCGAGAAGTCAGTTCATGCACAAACTCCTGCATTGGCAACACTTATTATGGATGTCTATAGAGGCAGTATGGCTCAACATGTCTGCCGGGGACTTCCAACGACTTTTTGAGTCCATACCACGTCGAGTTGCTGCACTTCGCCGGGCAAAAGGAGGTCCGACACGATATGACTTTTGTCGCCTCAGTGTAATGTGCAAGCCACATGGCTTCTCCCAAGTATATTATGGCGCATTAACGACTTAATACTTTGAAAATGCAATAAAACAGGCAATTATGACTATAGAAATTTTCATAATAAAACCCTAACAGAAAATATGGAGCGCAAAGTGCCCATATTAGCATTATCCAGAAGGGCCTCTTAATACAAACCTTATCTTAAACGCAGGAGCCGAATACCTCGAGACGGCCCAAGCCTGGCCATTTTACACATCAGAAATTTACAACCCCTCTTCTACCGGGGAATAAATATAGCAACATTGCGATTGTCATAATCAGTTGGCAAATGGCATAAGAGTCAACATAAACTCTATATTTAAATTGGCGCATGCGCAGGAACCACAAACAGTCTTTAATTGTATTCATGTCTTCGTTGTTGTACGTCTTCCACTCCACCGACACTTGGTGAAGGGGAGGAATGAAGGTGCAGCGACGTCGTGAATCACGTGATCACCTGCCGGCAGCGCTAGGGGCGACTCACTTTGCGCCCGGCAGTGTGAGTGTTGACGTGCACGAGGACGGCTGGCGGCCGGGCCGCGGTCACTGCTGGGCTGCAGGCCCATTCTTCGGCAAGGGTGGCGAGGTTCGCAAGCCAGCAGACGAAAACACCAACTCCAACTGAAGGTAAAGGAACACCATAACGTTAATTTCAGGCTCTTTTCTCTCAGTCAAACAATTTTGTTGTAGTTTTTAATTTTACATTACAGTGTGGGGGGTTTTGGATATTTTACCCTATTTATATGTACTTACTGGTTTTTTCTTTTTTTTTCAGTTCATTGGCTTGCTTTACCTGTCCGGCTCTGTGCAAGAACGATGTATATTCGTTGGTACACATGATGCTGTATTTTTATTTTTACTGTTCCTATGTTGCATTCGCACCTTTGTAAAATTTGTCATGTTTAATAAAGAAAATATAAAATCAATCAAATTATCCCCACAACGTCCTCTTTTGAGGCTGCACGTAATTATTTCCACTGGAACGCGTACATTTTTCGGTTGTGGCTCGTAGGGTGCTTCAGGGAGACGGCTGGGCGTCTCAACTTCGACTTCTATAGTCTCACGAAGAGTATCACCACTTCTCTGGAGCACAGCCTCCTCCCCTTGTCATCAGCGCATCTTTCCTCTTGGCGCAGTCTTCCACTGGCCTCTCTCTGGCGCTGCACTTCCTACGCACGCCGGCGCCGTCTTCGGCGACGAGACTCTGAGTTCAGTGAGGAGTGAAGAGATCTGAGCGGCTATTAACACTGAGGTCACGAGAGCCGACGAGGGCGAAGTGAGGTGAGTATGGAGCAGCGCCGGAATGAAAGGACAGGGGGGACGGGAGCCAGCGGCATCGTCCGGCACGATCCCCACGTGCGAAGATCCGGGAGAGACCCCGCCGGGAATCGAACCCGTTTCATCTAGGTGGGGAGGCGAGTAGTCTAACCACTACACCACCGTAGCC